>JAEAOA010000646.1:2615000-2677500 GCA_016746295.1 Potamilus streckersoni | reverse complement strand
ACCCAAAGACAGTAGCATAGCTTACCCAAAGACAGTAGCATAGCTTACCCAAAGACAGTAGCATAGCTTACCCAAAGACAGTAGCATAGCTTACCCAAAGACAGTAGCATAACTTACCCAAAGACAGTAGCATAGCTTACCCAAAGACAGTACCATAACTTACCCAAAGACAGTAGCATAGCTTACCCAAAGACAGTAGCATAGATTACCCAAAGACAGTAGCATAACTTACCTAAAGACAGTAGCATAGCTTACCCAAAGACAGTAGCATAGCTTACCCAAAGACAGTACCATAACTTACCCAAAGACAGTAGCATAGCTTACCCAAAGACAGTAGCATAGCTTACCCAAAGACAGTAGCATAGCTTACCCAAAGACAGTAGCATAACTTACCTAAAGACAGTACCATAGCTTACCCAAAGACAGTAGCATAGCTTACCCAAAGACAGTAGCATAGCTTACCCAAAGACAGTAGCATAACTTACCCAAAGACAGTAGCATAACTTACCCAAAGACAGTATCATAGCTTACCCAAAGACATTAACATAGCTTATCCAAGCTGATTTAATTTTAGGATCTCAACATGCACCATTTCAGTAAAAAATCTAGAGAAAAAATTATAGATGTAAGAGGAAACCAGTAGATGACCTCTTTCTTGGCATATACTTCAAGAAGTGATCAAATCCAGTACCAAAAATATGCAAAACTAATACCTTTATACCATATCATCTAGCTTCAGGTTTTTAAATTCCAAAAATATTTTGAGGTTTAATTGATCCAAAATTATGTTCTACACATTTGATGTTAATATCAGATCAAATGCACAATTACACAAAGAATTTGTCTAAAGTGTCATATAAATAACTAGCTTAATCAGTTGGAGAAAGTATGGTCTTTATGGTTGTTATGTACAATTTTCAACAGCTCACAAATTTCATTAGCATAGGCTCTGCTGAAGTTCCTCTTTCTTGAATCTGAATTTTATGCCAGATTTACCATCTGTTCCATATTACTCCATCAATGTCACTGTCTGCTTGTTCAGACAGGTGTAATGACCAAATAAATATCTCCATCAATGTCACTGTCTGCTTGTTCAGACAGGTGTAATGACCAAATAAATATCTCCATCAATGTCACTGTCTGCTTGTTCAGACAGGTGTAATGACCAAATAAATATCTCCATCAATGTCACTGTCTGCTTGTTCAGACAGGTGTAATGACCAAATAAATATCTTAACTTCTTAATTTTAGTTTAGATCCTTTTATTATATACTTAAGTGTAAAACTGAGACTTATACTTAAGTGTAAAACTGAGACTTATACTTAAGTGTAAAACTGAGACTTATACTTAAGTGTAAAACTGAGACTTATTGGCAATATAATTTTCATATTTGTTTTAATTCCTATATTTTCACACAAGAAATATATATATATATATATATATATATATATATATATATATATATATATATATATATATCTATATATATATATATATATATATATATATATTCACATATGATAAATACATCCTTAATAGTTTCACATGTGACAGTACAAGGTTTATTATCATGTCATGTGACACTGTATAGTGTGTGCCTACAAAAAGTGAACCTGCAGCTAGAAAACCCAAGTACTTTGCAATCTTGAACAAATAAATAGAAACTGTCTTACATTTCAGACATGCAAGTTAATCTTTGATAAAGAAATCAGACTTGATACTGGTCATGTCTTAGAGGTTATCTCCCCTTACTTCATTGAAGACAACCACAAACCCAATGTGATGCATTGCTTAGTCAGACATGTATTGTTTTCAGATAGGGTCTAATATGCATTCTGATTTTGTAGCATGTATATAGGACTAGTATTTAACACCATTTTTGGGTTACAAAATCACTCACTGATATTTTCATTAACATTTTCACTGCTGCAATAATCTGATATACTTCATAACTTTATAAACAAATTCCCTCCATCACTATCATCAGCCTGTATTTGCAGAACAAATTTGTCACTTAAATATAAACCACACTGGAAATAAGCCATTTTGGGTTTTTTTAGGTAGCTCATATTATAAACATGCATTTCTAAAATGTCCTTGATGCAAATTTCAAACTGACTGCATGTTCCAGGCCCATCTGCCAATCAAATTTGTTTTTAATAACTACTGATGTCAAGCAAAAGACTTCAGTTAAGAAAAGACATGTGCAATATGATACCTCTACCAGTGTGACTTATGTTGCAACAAGCACTTTAAGGAAAAACAGCTGAATAAAAATTGTGTATACTGCAATAAGTACATTTTAATTTGCCCAATTTTAAACTAATTTGTGACTTATTGCAAATCACTACTCTCTAAGTGCGCAAATTTGTTAAAAGTTTTGCAAGATTCACAAAATTGTGCACCTTACCAATATCTCTGGTTCTTGGAGATGAAACATGGTTAGATCATTAGAACCACAGTACCATCTGATCTGAATTGGATCTAGTTTTAGGTCTTCTTCGAATGGGCTTGCATCTTGCTTACCCTGCATGCTGCAGCTAGAAATATCAAAGTCCTGTTTGGTAAGAGTGTAGCTTCAGTGAAGATCAAAGTTCTGTTTGGTAAGAGTGTAGCTTCAGTGAAGATCAAAGTCCTGTTTGGTAAGAGTGTAGCTTCAGTGAAGATCAAAGTCCTGTTTGGTAAGAGTGTAGCTTCAGTGAAGATCAAAGTCCTGTTTGGTAAGAGTGTAGCTTCAGTGAAGATCAAAGTCCTGTTTGGTAAGAGTGTAGCTTCAGTGAAGATCAAAGTCCTGTTTGGTAAGAGTGTAGCTTCAGTGAAGATCAAAGTCCTGTTTGGTAAGAGTGTAGCTTCAGTGAAGATCAAAGTTCTGTTTGGTAAGAGTGTAGCTTCAGTGAAGATCAAAGTCCTGTTTGGTAAGAGTGTAGCTTCAGTGAAGATCAAAGTCCTGTTTGGTAAGAGTGTAGCTTCAGTGAAGTTCTGGCCTGGTGTTTGTACTTTTCTAAGCTGAGTCATGTCAGAACTCAAGAAAGGTTCCACTTGGGGAACAAGATAAGTGATTGGGACATTTTTCCAAAACAAACTGCATCGCAAGTCTAACAGGTCCTTGACAAGGTATATATCCCCTCTACCATGATCTCTTAGTGCAACAGAAAACATGAAGTGGCAGCTCATGATCACAGAGGACGATAACTTCCCTTTGATGAGCCAGAAAAAATCAGGCAGCAAAATGAGAGATTGAGCATTGTATGGAGACAATAATATTGTTGTTACATGAAAATGAATCGCTTTCCCTCAGACACCATCAAAATGGATGGCCCTCTATCTCAGGAGCCTTTCCATGACTGGTGGGCAAAATTCCTTTCTTTACAACACAATGCAAAGCTAGGTGTGTTGGAGAAGCTTGTTTGGGGAAATTTTTCTCATACAGGATTTATTTTACGAGGACTATCAGAACCATTTTATAGGTCTGGTCCATTATTTTCATTTCCCATTCAAACTGCCTTACAGGTCTGGCCCATTATTTTCTGGTTTATTATCCATCCAAACTGCCTTACAGGTTTGGCCCATTATTTTCTGGTTAATTACCCATCCAAACTGCCTTACAGGTCTGGCCCATTATTTTCTGTTTTTTTCCCCATTCAAACTGCCTTACAGGTCTGGCCCATTTTTTTTCTGGCTTATTACCCATCCAAACTGCCTTACAAGTCTGGCCCATTATTTTCTGGTTTATTACCCATCTCAACTTCCTTACTGGTCTCGCCCATTATTTTCTGGTTTATTACCCATCCAAACTGCCTTACAGGTCTCGCCCAATATTTTCTGGTTTATTACTCATCCAAACTGCCTTACAAGTCTGGCCCATTATTTTCTAGTTTATTACCCATCCAAATTTTCTTACAAGTCTGGCCCATTATTTTCTGGTTCATTACCTATCCAAACTGCCTTACAGGTCTGGTCCATTATGTTCTGGTTTATTACCCATCCAAACTCCCTTAAGGGTCTGGCCCATTATTTTCATTACCCATCCCAACTACCTTACTGGTCTGGCCCATTATTTTCTGGCTTATTACCCATAAAACTGCCTTACAGGTCAGGCCCATTATTTTCTGGTTTATTACCCATTCATAATGCCTTACAAGTCTGGCCCATTATATTCTGGTTTATTACCCCTCCAAACTGCCTTACAAGTCTGGCCAATTATTTTCTGGTTTATTACCCCATCCAAACTGCCTTACAGGTCTTGCCCATTATTTTCTGGTTTATTTCCCATCCAAACTGCCTTACAAGTCTGGCCCATTATTTTCTGGTTTATTACCCATCCAAACTGCTTTACAGATCTGGCCCATTTTGTTCTGGTTTATTACCCATTCAAACTGCCTTACAGGTCTGGCCCATTTGTTTGGTTTATTACCCATTCAAACTGCCTATAAATTTTGAGAATAGATGATATGTTTTAAATTCACATCAGTCACATCCCATTAGAAAATACAAATATCACATGTAAAAAATGGTAATCCTCATTTGATCTCTATCCCATTGTCAACAAACATGTCACTAAACAATTCTTGATATTCACTGCTGCCACTAGCATGTTGCTATAGTTGTTTATAGTCGACATGTACTTAAACTGGCCTTTATTTTGGTTAGCTGGAGACAAATATCATCCTACCAAGTCTACTCAGGATGAGGCTATTTACATGGAAACGTATAAACAAATTAAAAAGTTTAACAAACATCTTTGTGTGATGACCCACATTCACTTAACTTAATGGCCAGATACCCATTGTTTCAAAAAATTGGAAATTTAATTTGGGTTTTATGCCCAACGGTAGTGATGGCAAGCATAAACTTTTTTCCTGCAAAAAGGAAACTTAATAAATGTGTTTGAGTCACCTTGGAAAAAGCAACAATCCATAAGATTCCATTACTTTTATTAAAGTTGATGAAGGGTGCATGTGATATTAAACCCACTGCTAAAAGTAAACAAATGCCTGTTTGTTATTGCAGCAGCAATATCAAATAATTTTAGAACATGGAGACTGAATTTTTATTTTTAATATTCTTGGTATTTATACAGAGTGATCAGTGATTTAAAGTGATGTGATGGAATTATGATTTTAAAAGTAGCTTGAACAATTTTTCAGTCATATCACTACAATGTCTGCAGTGTGGCAGTTTATAGTGATGTATAGCACTGGGGCATCATGCTGCAGACATGTAGCATGATGTCCCACCCAGTCACCCTATCCTGACACCAGGCCAACCAGTCCTAACTAACGTTTTAATGCTGAGCGACAAGAGAGGTAGCTGTTAGTACCATTTTTGTAAGTCTTTGGTATTATTCGACTGAGGATTGAACCCACGACCACCCGCATCCGAGGCAGATGCTCTAATCTCTAGGCCACTAGAGTGGTTTCAGTGCTTTAAAGGTAATGTTTTCTCTGAAGTTTTAGCAAACTGTTTTTCAAGGTACATTTATAAAATCAAACAAGAATCAGCCACTGTTTGGTCAATTGTAGCCAATCCCGTTCCTGCCTTCAGAGGTTGGTCGATTGTAGCTAATCCATTAGCATGACTATTTGAGTGTATCATGGCATACAGTACTCAGGCAAGATGTTAGCATAAGTGGACTGTGATTTAACCATGCACTATTCAGACAGTTTGTCAATATGAACAAAGGATTTGTTCATTTAACAACAGATGGATTCCAGTGCATTTTATATCCAAGTTTGTAACTTCTTTTTAGGGTGCTTTTGAATTTCTCAACTCTAAACCCAAGATTGTATATACAAATTTAAACAGCCAATAATGTTGCAAAAAAACCAAACAATGCCAGATGGCTTATTTTATCACCAGTAAGGAAAATAAAATTGCAATTTGTGACATTGGTGAAGCCCAATCCAATCCCTGAATAAAGATTTGACATTATTTTTCATACTATTAAAAAAAATATATTTTGTGGACAAGAAAAATACACATAGCTGCCAACCCTCCAGGTTTGCAATTAGTGAAAACAGGGGTAAAAATGAATGAATTCTGACATAAATTTGTGAAGCGAGATTTGTCAGAACAATGTTTAGCATGGGATCCAGCTGATAAAGGTAGATTGTGTTCAACAAGAAAACTCACAATGTTTTAGCGCTGTTAGCTTGAAGGTCTTCCATTGATGGCTTAAAATATTCCAGAACTGATATCTGCTGGAGTTATTAGTTTTCCCAACCTCTATGTGTTTTCTGCTACCAATATGCATTCTCACATCATCTCTTCCTCTATGCCCAATGCTAAAGTTTTTGGCACGCTGTGTGCAAAAAGCATGATGTATATCGGTGTTTGATGGCTGAATACACGGCCAATTTTTGGTATATTCCAAACTAAATTTCACTTTTTGTGAAATACATTTCCTTTTCCTTGGTGGTTGAGACATTTTTAATATCAATCCTGAATGGTGATTCAAATCAGTGTTGGTGGCACATGTGCAGAGCAAAATTCCGGTTAGGTTCCTGTTTCTCTCAAACACATTTATAAAACCACTCTTATGCATATAGATTAAAATACACTAAAATGCTTGCCACCGGGACAACTTTATCAATCAGCTATAGTTCTACTAATATCACAACCAGCAATTCTAGTCTGTTTCAACAACTACCGATATCATGACTATCACTTAAATGGGAAATCATTTATTGTATTAAAGACATAAAAAAATTGAGAATTGGGGAATTCATGATTATTTTTCTTCATTTGATGTGAATCTGTGAATTACTGAAAAAGTCATGAAATTCATACTAAAATCGTGAGGGTTGGCAGCAATGAATACATGTATATGAAATTTCTGGAGCAATGCCACAATCATCTTAGAGTAGAATTAGTATGTGATCTCTTCCCCAGATTGATAAAAGTTTTACGTGTTGTTTTTTTTCATCTATGAAATTTTTGGAGCTATACCATGATTGTGCTATATCCTAATTCATGTTAAAACAATGTGCTATAGTGGAGTCACACTGCAGATTCAAGCATGCCTACAAACATTTTAGTCTGTATGGAAGGATTTTTGCACAATCTCGCAAACAAATTTCTTAGGATGAGCAGGTGGATGGACCTATGTTTAGATGGATTGTGGGATGGACCTATGTCCAGATGGATGGTGGGATGGATCTATGTCCAAATGGATGGTGGGATGGACCTATGTCCAGATAGATGGTGGGATGGACCTATGTCCAGATGGATGCTGGGATGGACCTATGGACACATATACATATGTGGACACATATACATATGGTGGGATGGACCTATGTCCAGATGGATGGTGGGATGGACTTATGTCCAGATGGATGGTGGGATGGACCTATGTCCAGATGGATGGTGGGACGGACCTATGTCCAGATGGATGGTGGGATGGACCTATTTCCAGATGAATGGTGGGATGGACCTATGTCCAGATGGATGGTGGGACGGACCTATGTCCAGATGGATGGTGGGATGGACCTATGTCCAGATGAATGGTGGGATGGACCTATGTCCAGATGGATGGTGGAATGGATCTATGTCCAGATGGATGGTGGGATGGACCTATGTCCAGATGAATGGTGGGATGGATCTATGTCCAGATGGATGGTGGGATGGACCTATGTTCAGATAGATGGTGGGATGGACTTATGTCTAGATGGATGGTGGGATGGACCTACCTATGTCCAGATGGATGGTGGGATGGACCTATGTCCAGATGGATGGTGGGATGTCCAGATGAATGGTGGGATGGACAGATGTCCAGATGGTGGGATGGACCTATGTCTAGATGGATAGTGGGATGTACAAAAAGGATGCTGAGATGTGCACATGGGTAGCAGGATGGACAGATGTTTAAATGGATGGCTGGATGGACAGATGTACAGGAGGATGGACAGATGTTTAAATGGATGGCTGGATGGACAGATTTACAGCTGGATGGTGGGATGGACAATATATAGATGGCCAGAAAAATGTAAAGAACCAGACCAAGATGCCCATAGTGTGGCCATTAAAATCAGAATACATAACGTACTGGAGATATGAATATTTTCAACTGACACTAAATACTTACACTTTGTACTGCACTAAGGTGGATGTCCAACTGATCCAAGAAAAACATGCGACTGATAATTGGCACTAGGTCCATTATCAAATGATAGTCCACCATGTTCTGGGAATAGAGTTCCAGTCTCTTCACATCATACTTGGTTATCATCATTTCAACCTCTTTTCTACTTATCCTCTCTGAAATAAAAACAAATTTAAAAAAATTAAAATCTAGATGATAATGAACCTTTCTAAAATCTTAATCTGCCATAGTTGTAACTTTAAAATATGAACTTATATAGTACAATATATCAATGTTAATAATATTGAAAAAATAAGCGATAAAATTTTATTAATTAGAATTTCAACTTAATTGCTGTCTTAAAAAATATATATACCTTGGTTAGTAAGAGCTGTTCATTGCCAGCTGAGACCTGTGATTTTGTGTCTGAGTTGTGGTCAGTCAGATTCAGAGCCAGACAAGTTGACTTCCAGAAGGATTTCACATTTACAAAATCCATTGTGAATAGTCATAATTCTTGCCCTAATTGACAACACTGTAAACTCAGGTGTTTAGGTCATGGCATCTGGTGAATATTTACAGGCAGGTGATTAGTTAATAGATTTTGAATTAACAGATAGGGTGACTTTGTTACTGGATTTAAAAAAGAAAGCACAAGGCTCTGCAGCAGTATTTTCTTTTATCAAGTGGAGCATCTGGACTGAAATTGGCTAAAAGATCTGAAAGGTCTTTATCATGCCCTATGTTACTTCTGCCATGATGCTGGACTGTGTATAATTTCATAGATTGATAGATTGTGGCAAATATTTCTCCTCAAACAGCCACTGAGGGACTGTGGCACACAAAGGGACAATGTGATGGAGCTGGATGTATATCCTTCTGTAGCATGCCTGACTTCATGGTATTGCCAGAGGTTGGATGTATATCCTTCTGTAGCATGCCTGCCTTCATGGCATTGCCAGAGGTTGGATGTATGTCCTTCTGTAGCATGCCTGCCTTCATGGCATTGCCAGAGGTTGGATGTATATCCTTCTGTAGCATACCTGCCTTCATGGCATTGCCAAGGGTTTCCTTGTCATGAGAATGATGCTGAAAGAGGGGGGGGGCTAAATTAACAAGTTCAAGGTCCCTTCCAAAATTATCATCCCATTATTGGTTAAAAAGAAGTTCATCCATTTGTGGCAAAACAGAATTTGTTTGGCACATGCAAAAGGGAAGGCAAATCATTATTAATTGGTGGGAGTTATGGGGAACAAGAATTTTTATTTTCTCTTACCCATCCTAACCTGCCTGGAAAAGCTATAGGCATATGATATTCACCCTGCCAAGGAAAGGTTGTTGCTGTGCTGAGAACTACCCCTGTGGTCTTTATGGAAATGATCATCCTTTCTCATGTAGGATGATATAACATACTGTGTTGTATACTGCATTTGGTCATTCTGGCCATTCAGCCAGCTAGGATAGGATAATTGGCTTGGCACAGCCATTCTGTTGTCATTGGAACAGTCAACTGATGTGTTTTGCCAGTCCAATATAACAGTCATAACAGCCAAACCCATGCACAGGATGACCAGATGGTTGGACTGGTTGGTCAGCAACCCATACACCTATGAGTAATATTATAAGGGCATACTGTGTGCATAATGCACTTCATTATGCAGCAATTTCACCATAAGGTATCTCCCTATGCCAGTTATATAATGAGGGAATACTGCATTAATCAGTACATGTCCCTCCTGAATAAAAATAAGTTAGTGATCAACTGTCCATGCCAGCATTATCAGAACAGGTTATGTTTAAGTTGACCTTTAAAAGCAGTATTTCTCTAGTACAGCACCTGAGCATAAATTTCACAAGCAGAAAAAAATCCATTTTCTTACCTTTTTCACTTGTCTTAAACAGCTTGTGTTGAAGAATATTCAGGGACAAGGCACATTTGAAGGTTCTAAACTGATAAGACAGGAGGGATATGAATCGGCGTCGGAAATCTGCAAATAATAAAAGGTCTGAAGATAGACTGTCATAATCAAAATGGATAACAAGACACGAATATATCCATGTGTTCGGAACAAACCTGTAGTAGCTTACCGGAGACCAAAAAACCTAAAGGACATCCCAGTCAGGGCAAAGCTAACGCTAATTGCTAGTCAAAACCAACCTAGTCAATCTGGACCTTGTGGCGATAAAAGATGCAAAACCTGTCAACATATGATAGAGACCAAGACATTCACTAGCACAGTGACTAAAGAAAAACTAAACATACATGCTCCAAACAAAAAGTGCAAAACAGGGAAAGTGATTTATCTCATCACATGTAAGATCTGTGGCCTTCAGTACGTCGGAGAAACTGAAAAGCTACACAAAAAGATAAACCTTCATAGATCTGATTGGATGACAAAAAAGCTGTACAGAAGCCTGGTCACAGAACACTTCTCCTCCCCATGCCACACTTTCAGTGATATAATACTTATCGCTATTGCTAACAACCACAGCTGGAGTTCCTAAACCAGGAAGGAAAAGGAATCATACTGGATACGCCGCCTTAGAACATTGAAACCAAGCGGTCTAAACCAAGAAGACTAGAAAATGAAAAACTATGCACTAGTAGAATTTAACATTTTCTAAATCTTCTTAGTATCCTTTAATTTTTACTATAAGAATAACCGGTATAGAATCAAATATCCAGGATATAATCTGCATTTACATAATTGTACAAAAGTAAAAATAAATGTCACTTTTGCTTGTAGACTTTTTGGGAATTATACACCGTTTTCAGTATCCGCAACTAGTCTATACAAGCTGGTTGTATTTATAGTTTTAACCCATGTGGAGACAGCCATGTAGAGGTGTACAAACACGTTTTTGTGTTTATTTGTTTGTCGTATATATGTTTTGTATTTGCCTTTGAAAAAGACTCATTAAGAGTCGAAAGCGCTTAGGCTAGTTAGTTACTAGTTTTGCACTGTTCGTCGTCAGTTTATTGCATCTATTTTAATCAATCCCTGACACACCTGATCCCTTGGTGGATCCAGTGCGCTTGAAAGGGTTGTTATTTGCCATATGATTTGTATTCTTTATATATATGTATGTATGTATGTATGTATGTATGTATGTATGTATGTATGTATGTATGTATGTATGTATGTGTGTATGTGTGTGTGTGTGTGTGTGTGTGTGTGTGTGTTATGTGTGTACACACACACATCCATACATACTCTTACTCATTACCTCCCCATACCACTGCTAGGTGGCTGCCGATCAAGTTGATGCTCACTTAAGTTGAGCTACACACCAATGAGGATACTAACACTGGCAACAAGGAGTTTAATAGTAATGTAATCAGTTAAGCATTCTACGAGAAACTTAATTTATATAAAATTAACTTTCTCAATTGAATACAATTCCTGTATCAATTAACTTTAGAGAAGTACGTAACAGGAGGAAAGGCATGAACATTCAACCCCTACCACATGAACTATTAAGGAAAAAATGACTAGATTCCCTTTATGAATGACCAAATGCTCTCCTAACATGAGGACAGAATCTGGGTAAATCCAGTGAAAGCACTAAACCCACACCTATGAGTAAGTTGTGCTTATATCAACTAGGTCTTTTGGTTGTCTGAGCCACAGCAACATGTCCCACTGGATGTAGTTCTCATCTCTCTGACACAAAAGCTTGGGGACAAACTTGAGATGAAGGCTGACTATGTATGCCAACCAAAAGCCTCTATGATGTCTCAGATAAAACTGTTGTTTTAAAGCAATAGGTTTACAAAGACTAATCTAATCTCTTGAGCTGAAAATTTATGATCAAATCAGGTGATGTTAGACCTAAGATTACATTGAGTGAATCACCCACTTCCATCACAGAGCTAGGGCTAGAGGTGTTATATCCCTTTCCTGTTTAAATTGAAAGAAAGATATGTTGTTGGGTCACACTGCTCTCTCCATTTGCTTCAAGAAGTATCAGAGAATATATACTTGATCTTGTATTGGCACCTCTCTCGCCATATCAACCAAGGAGAGGGAGTAGATGACAATTTTCAAGTTACCCATAGATGGCAAAAAATTTGTAGCTATGAACCAGCTTACATAGGAAGAAAGAACCATCCAGTCTAAACTGGAGATAGCTTGGGTCCATGAAAATGCATTCAACTTGCTCCACATATATGACAAAGTTACATGATAGTAGCTTCACTGAGATTTTGGCTAAAGGTTTGAATTCATCTTATTCATACTGATTCACACCCATGAAGATTCCATTTAGGAAACAAGGTGAGTGATCTGAACCTATTCCTGTCCAAACTGTCTGACAGGACCCTATTATGCTTATTATTCTCTCCACCATGATACCTCAATGTCAGAAATCCTATAGTGTTAGTCGCTGATGATAACTGGAGCTTACTTGGTCTCTTCAAAAGTGAGAAAACAGTGAGCTAGCAGAGAGTTTGAGGCACTCAAAGAGGCAAGAGTTCTCAAAAATCTGCTACTTTCCTTCATAAACCCTTAAAGTGGAGTGCCTTCTTGCTTGTGAAAAACTCTCAACAAATAAAAATTCTTTGACTCTACTTCACATGAGCCAGGTATGTCTGGGCTGTTTCTCATCAGATTAAGTTGTTCATTCAAACAAGACAGGAGCTGTTGTTGTTGTTGTTGTTGTGCTTAACGCCATTTTTCAGCACACGATAGGCTATTCATGGCGGCCAGTATTAATGGTGGAGGAAGAAACTGGGAAATCACCGGAAAGAACCACCGACCCACGAGAAGCTACTGGCAAGCTTTCTCATATATCCACATTCGCCGAATCCTAGACTCGAACCCACGCAGACAGAGATGAGATGGCAGTGATCCGTAACGGACAGCGCTTTAGACCAGTCGGCCACTCGGGGCCCCGACAAGAGCTGTAAGAATCACTCCTACATTATCCTTGGTACCAGATCAGTATGGGGTGAAGGCATAGCATTAACTCTGCCCTAATTGACCGAGAGAGTGCCCTTGACCAAAGCTAAGCTACTGGCTCCAGGACAGGGCATATAGAGAATTTGTTAAGTTATGAACAAATCTCCTGTTGCAAGACCTTCTTTAGATCAGACTGAATGTAAACCATGGAAGGGAAAGACAAAAATGATAGGGGTTTGTAGAAATGAAGCCCCTCAAAACAACTTGGACTGCCCTATGTTTTGTGCACAAAATTCCATTTAAGATTTTCAAAAGAAGGATTATGGTACATACAGGCATACTTTTAATTGTCGACAAGGGTGGCCAGTCAAGTGACAATTGTTGGAAGGCATGGGAAAGAAGAAACCTTGGTCCTTATTTCCTTTGTTGAACAGCCTATAGAATTGATATGTCTGTTGCCATCTGAATTTTGAAGTCAAAACTGTTTCTGTTAGGCAGTGTTCAACCTCCGATTGTTTTGCCAACACTCATCTTACTGTTGCATCTTAAGAGTGATTCACCCTGATATAGGCACTAAGCCAAAATTGTGCTTCTTGGTTTTTTATATCTTCAATTCTAACACCGAGATTCAATGGTATACCAACAACCAGATAGTGAAAGCATGATGTGGATTCAGTGAAGACAAACAGAAACAGGCCCACAGTCTGATATTTTATCAAAGAGAAAAAATTTCTTGCAATACCATATCAAGTGTTAATGAAGGTGACACCATTTTCTGCACTAACATGGAGGTGGCATAGAAAACATTTTGATCCACCTTATCAAACAATGGGGTTTCCATGTTAACCGCCACAATGTTTTTGTCCAAGGTCAGTACTATCAGAGTGTGTCCAGTACCTGCATCAACCATAATTGTAGCTGGCTTGCAAAAAAGAAAACCTTCTTGTTCTCCAGATCCAGCATTGTGTTAGACAGAAGACTGGGGATCTCTTTGATTTCCACTGACTGAGATAGAAGTATGTTCACCCTAATCTTCTAAATGTACTTAATCTTATAGGCTTGGCTTACAGATGGTGGCAGTGGGAACACACAGTTTGGAAAAACTACAAATTTCTTCCATGGCCACTATACACATTCTAAAGTTTGCACTCTGTACGCTCCATGGTGGGGTCAGAGTATGCTAACTGATCAAGACTGTCTCTATGTTTACTGCAGGGTTTTCCTCTTAATTCACTCTTTGTATGTCAGTATAGAAAATACTCAGCTCGATGGACAAAGTGATGCCATTGTCCATACATTCTGCACTCAATGGATATGCCATGAATTACTGATCTGCCAGCAGAAATGGCAGCCAGGCATGTGACAGCTTGTCTCATCAGAATATAAGTGAGATGAGTGGGCAGCAGGCTGGTTTGGAAACAGCTGGCACAGCAAGTGAGGTGAAAAGGATGGGCCTTCTCAGTTTAACTCTACATACCATCTGTATGTAGCGCAACTAATTGCAATGACATTACAATATTAACTAAATGGATAATCTTTGAATAGCTGGCTCATCAGCTGAATTGACATGGCATGTCACACAAATATGGACTGTCAAAAAGTGTGCTAAATGGGTGAAGGAGAAGTTGGATCAGCAGACAGTTGGATTGTTGGCTCAGAAACTATCTGGACAATATATGTAGCAAAACAAATGGACAGATGCCACCAATTCCCCAATAACTTTGCATACAATAGAACAGGCAGCAGAACATGGCTCAGCAATGAGACCAACCTCTGGTTATTAGCTAAAAAGCTAGACTTACTGGTTGATAGCCTGACATGCAACATGGAAGGATGGAAATACAACCATCAATGTTGAAAAAATACACAATGTGCCAAGACTTGAAGGCCTAAAGACTTTGTTTGGGCATGCAGTGTTACTTAAACCCGTTGGGCAGTGCAAATAAGGGTGGGCAATTTCAAATTAACTCCAAGCCACTACCGGAGATTTGTGACAGATGTAGGACAAAAATTCCCCAAGGCCAGCAATTACTGTCACTTTTTGTCAACTACAATCATGGAAGCTTTCCCTCAAACTGTAGAAGAAATCCGATCTATCCACAATGCATACATACTACAAAAAAAAGTCTAAGAACACTTAATGCAAGAGATACATACTACAACATATGTCATCACTGGCTTTAAATTTTGCACTTAGCATATTATGTTTAATTGAAATAACAGAAATAACAAATAATTGGAAAATAAACCAAGAGTTTGCAAATAACACTTGAGAGACTTAAACAAGCAAAAGCTACAAGCTGTGTGATTGAGAAAATAACAACGAGAAACAACAACACCAAGCTGTAGTACCAGGTCAGAATAACAAAGATCAGAATTGGTCAAATTTTTTTTTTATTGCAACATGTAGAAAATACATAAAGACCCAATTATACACTGATTTTCTAAATAGATGTTGTCCTTGGTTTTGAGAGGTCAAGCAGTATGACAATTGATGTATTGAGCAAAAGCTTAAACTGGTAAACATGTTTGATGTATAGCTACCTAGCAATTGTAAGGGGAGGTAATAAGTAAGAGTGTCTGTTTTTTTTTAATTTGTGTGTGTGTTTGTGTGAGAGAGAGAGAGAGAGAGAGAGAGAGAGAGAGAGAGAGAGAGAGAGAGAGAGAGAGAGAGAGAGAGAGAGAGAGAGAGAGAGAGAGAGAGAGAGAGAGAGAGAGAGAGAAGAGTTTATTTCTTGAAATTAATGTGATCCAGGCATATATCTGACAGAAAAAAAAAAGAGATGTTAATTCAGTTATGGACTGAGAAAAGGTGACAACAGATATTCAGTATTGAATTTGGACACTCAAAAAATTTCATAGCATGATAATGATAATGATAATGGGAGGTTCATATATTGCAATGTAAATTCATTTGCCAATGTCTATGTGCTGACTACAGGGTATGTGAAATAGATTGAATAGTGGCATTAAACACATATCAACTGCATTTTTACACTAATTTTAATGTGTAGCATTTTGGTTACACATGTCAGAACAGTGGTACAATGCATTTTTATACATGACTAAGTTAGTGTGTATAACTCTGGCATATCTATCTGATTTGAGCTGTTTCCAATCAGAGCTACCATACCTTTCCAGAATGCCTCCAGCCACTCTGTCTCTCCTTCTACATGATCTGTTTCCCTCAGCACCTTCAGCATAATGCATGAGTGCTCCCCTGTCAAGTCATTCTGTGAAAAAATAAATAACCAGTCAGGTCTCAAACCTTCAGCAGGATGTACCAGTACTTCAATATTAAGTATTTTGAAACTGGTGCCAAAAAAATAGCCATATCCCTGTATTTTAATGAGCATTTTTTGTATAAAACAAATGTTTACAATTTATGTTAAATATATACTATACTGCAATAAAATGTACTGGCAGGCCTATTCAAAGAGTCATTTAAGTAACATGTGTTATAATACACTGCACTTTGTGGCTTTGGTACTTATATATCAAGTCTACACAGTAATAGATACTGTAAGGTAAGGGTTAATAACAAGAGAAATCTTTCTTATCAAGTCTGTAATTCACTGAACTCTTTACTATTCTTAAGGCTATAAATATACAAAAAGTTGTGATTAAACTTGTCATGGGGTTTACTAAAGACAAACAAGATGTTACTAAACTTAACATAGGGTTTACTAAAGATAAACAAGTTGTGATTAAACTTGACATGGGGTTTACTAAAGGCAAACAAGATGTGTTAGCCTCACATTAATCAAACACCTTAATAATTAACTCATAAAATAAAGTTCATTAAAATACCAGGGGTGGGTGGTGGATGGGTCTGTTACTTTGACACCAGTTTCAATTAGAAACACAGCTTCACTGACTTGATGGTGAATATGCTAGCAAGATTTCAAAGCATATAAAAATTAATCTCTGAAGAATAATGATATAGTTACAAATTTCAGATTTTACTTTGAAACCTATCTATTGATAATAAACATGTCAATATCATATACATGAACAGAATTCTTTTAAACGTCTTTTGAACAAAATATCTCAACAACATAGCTGCATCAATGAATCTGTGATTCAAAAACAAATGAAATATATTTATGTAAACAAATAAAATGCATGTATGTATGTATGTATGTATGTATGTATGTATGTATGTATGTATGTATGTATGTATGTATGTATGAATGTATGTATGTATGTATGTATGTATGTATGTATGTATGTATGTATGTATGTATGTATGTATGTATGTATGTATGTATGTATGTATGTATGTATGCATATATGTATGTATGTATGCAAAAATATGTATGGGTTCATACTTACAGAGGTGAAAAGAGAAAGGTTGCAAACTTTGTGCATTTTATTGTTCAAGGAATATCTACACAAGATTATGTTCATATTGTAAGAGATGTGTGTGGTTTTTGGCACATTCATGTATACTGATCTGCCAACCCTTCAGATTCCCAAGATGGAAAACAATTTGATGATTTTTGGACACAAAAGTATGCCATAACACTAGCTTTAATAGCCAGTACCGCATTATATGAAAATCCCAAAATAAAACTAAAACACATTACTTACACTGATTACATGTACTTATTTATTTGCAGCCAAATTTACTGATATACACAAACTTCATGCCATTTATCATAATATGATGTTGTGACAGACTTCAATTTCCTCAAATTGTAAATTTGTTTTCAAAACAGTTCAGGCTTCTTGCCTGCTGTTTAATCTTGGTGAATAAAATTGTTAAAAAATTTTCAGCACCTAAGGAGACACTAAAGTCTGAACAATACGAAATACTCTTTCACTGTTGCTGATCTCCAACTGAGAAAGGCAGGTTATGTTCAACAAGAAAACTCACAAACAATGTGAAGGATTGAGTAGGTGGCTTAAAGTACTCTATAGTTGACATCAGCTCATAATTTTCCTAATATCTGTATGCCTTTTGCTTGCTTTCTGCCACATGCACACATATATATTATTGTATAGTACATGCATGACTGGTAAACTATAAGCAATGATACTAGCCCCTGTCAGTTCTAAAACCTACTGTGCTAAAAGCATAATATACTTCAAATATTTGATGGCTGAATGCAAGTACAATTTTGGGTGTTCTCCAATCTATACTTCATTTTTTGTAGAATACATATCTTTTTCCTAGGAGGTGAGAAAATTTTAACTGTAGTGCAGCTTAATTACAAAACAGAAGATGAAACATCAAATAATTAAGGATTAATGGTGTCATTTCATGTGCGGCAAAATATGAACATGAGCAACTTACAATATATGCTAATCTTTCAATATCTCAAAACCTATACTCGAAAAAGCAGCCTTCATTTAGTGCTCATTTTAAAACATTTACAGTTGCTATATATATGTACTTGTGCCATTTTAAAAAAAAATAAGTTGGGCCCCAGTTTTCTTCATGAGCATTTGTAAAACTTCTGTTCTAAAGACAGATAATATAATTTACAATGCTTGCTACAGGGCAAACTGTAACAAAAAATGTACAAGATAAAATAAAAAACAGAAAATGTCAAAATCTGTCAAATGTACATAAAATAGAAGATAAAATTAACATGTAAAATCCTTAAAACATATAGTAAAAATTTGTGATACCAACTGCATTCCCTGATTTTATTGGGTAGTATTTCATTATAAAGTCTCTTCATGGACTTCAGTCCAATATGCAAATAAATAGCTATAAACAAAGAATTTTCAAGCACAGCATCTTACTTGTGTCTGTCTCAAGTAAACTGGAGCATAACCAGCCTTCTTCCAAAACCTAAAAATATACATCAACAGTACTAATTAATTATTTTGAAAAACTGCTCTTCAGTCTAAGTCTGTCTAAATATATTGATATATGAACACATTTTAAATAAGGAATGTACTTTAATGTATAAATAAATTCAGTCAGAAATATTTATGTGAAGCAGGTATTTGAATAACTTTGTTGCATTTTAACTCCTTAAAAAATTATATAGTGCAAAACATTTTATGCTGCATTTCTGCTTGTTTAACCTATAGCTGGTATTTCAAATTGTTAAGATTTATACTCCAATGCTTGTTATTGTGATGACTCAAATCAACCTTGTAGGCCTAAAAGTTTCCAATTCTCCTTTCCATTATAATTAGACTGTTGCTTAGAGTCATGTCAAACTAAAGTAAATTCAAAAAGGCATTCAAAGTAATGTTTAAAGTCAAATATGAAAATCAGACGCCTAACAACCCTATTACAGTGGATTTAAAGGTTCAGAAAATTTGTGAACTGTTGTCAGACATTAGAAAGAGCAGTTCATCTAACAATTAACTCAAATGTACTGCATCTCAATGATTTGCCTTTTATGCACCTATTACCTAGGAAAGTATTAAAAATCTGACATAATCCACTTTATTTTTTAAAAATGCAGTCAGATTCGAAGATGTTAGCTTTATAACATCCAGATGTGTACAGGCCAATGGTCATTGAGGTCCATTCTCTCTACCTCCCACTCACTTAATTCACCTTAAGATCAGATCAGTCCAAGTGAGACTTCCATGCAGTCTAATTCTTTTGCCTTCCTCACCTTAATAACTGACAGTTCTGTCCATATGACTCTCACAGGCAGTCCAATCTTTCTGCCTTCCTCTCTCTTAACTCACCTTAAAAACATTAAAGATAGTCCATACAACTTTCCAATGTAGTCCAATGTCTCTGCATTCCTCTCACATAATTTTAGGTAAATCCTGGCAACACACCCATGTGTGACACCCTTACGTGATCCAATCATAATGCCTTTCTTTCAAAGAGGTGAACTTAATAACTTACCTTAATAACTCTGAGGTTAGCCCATATGACACTCCCATGTAGTCCAATCTCTCTGCCTTCCTCTCACTTAGCTTAAGTAGTAAAGGTGGCAGATTCTTCCTCGGGGTCAGCCTCTCCTCTATGAGATTCACATCCTTTACAAGTTTATAGAAAATTAAAATCTATGTCATTATTCTGCAATAATGAGCAAAATGTCTGACAAGCGACAGTTTAAAATGTTGTATAAGAGAAAATTAATGGCTAAAAAGCACAAGTAAGCAAATATCAAATTTTATAAATTCCTTAAAAGAAATTTTAAAGTCCTATATGACTGATGTTGTTGTTGTTGGGCTTAATGCCATTTTTCAGCATACGATAGGCCATACATGGTGGCCAGTATTAATGGTGGAGGAAGAAACCAGGAAATCACCGGGAAAAAACACACTCATGAGAAGCTACTGGTAATTTCGTCACATATCCACATTCGCTGAATTCTAGACTCAAATTCACACAGAGGTGAGATGGCAGTGATCCGTATTGGACAGCGCTTTAGATCACTGGGTCACTCTTGGCTCCTTCTATATGAATAAGTGAAAGAGGTCAGAAAAAGTAATTTATCCTTTAAATGAGTACAAAAGTCTGACAAACAATTCATTAACAAGAGATCCAAGTGGACCTGAAATGGCTCACTTGATTGACATTTACCTCAAGGCCAAATGCTAGGGCATCTACCTCAAGGCCAAATGCTAGGGCATCTACCTCAAGGCCAAATGCTAGAGCATCTACCTCAAGGTCAAATGCTAGGGCAACTGGGCAAGAAATCTGGGAAAAAGTCATGCCAAGTTCAACATGTACAGTTCATTTTCTATTTTCAGTAAATGAATAGCAGGCCATATCTAATGACAAAGCAGAATATATATATATATATATATATATATATATATATATATATATATATATATATATATATATATAAAACACTAAAACTCTTCATGCCAAAATGCTTTCTGTCACACTCTAAAATTATGTTCACTGATTTTTGACAAGAAGTCATTTGAAGATTTTTATATTCTAAGAAATGGTGGTCATATCTGATGATGGACTGGCACCATTCATGTCAATGTGAAAGACCCTCAGGCCTGGTTGTTTTATGTTAAATTTGGTCAAATTCATTTGTGACATCCTTATGGACAAACACTTCAACAAGTTTCTAAGAATGAATAATCATTGTTTTCATATTAAAAATTATAAAGATCCTCAGTTTTCCTCTAATATGTCTACACATTTTAACACCAATAATCACTGTCTACTCAAATTTTCTTTCATGCCAATATATATTGTGCATGGAGAAATGAATAGAATCATAAAAGAGACTTATTGGATTCATAAATTAGTTACTAATGGCCTTAATACCAATATATTATAAAAAATTGTATAAATTTCTTTTAAACTGTTAAATTGTATATCCTTTATAATAATATAATTGTATGTATGACTGTTTGTCTATTTTATTTTATTTTTTTACTGATTCAAGTTTCATTAGAGACTTGTGTATCTTTTAGATCCTGTCATATATAACTTTTGTGATTATGCATTGTTTTATGATGTCACATAATGACATAATTTTTATTTTAGCCTATAAAGACGTCATCAGTTTATTTAAAAAAATTTTGTGCCTGAAGAAGCATGTATTATATGTGAAACTAGTTGCACGGATTTATTGGCATTTGTGTTTTTTTTTTATTATCCCAATTGTTAAATTCATTCAACAGTCTTGGATAAGAAGTAATCTGAAAGTTTCCTATTTTTAGTATGTACTGCAGACATGCCAGCCCAAACAAGACCTCTCAGGCAGTCAATTTTTTTCCATCAGACCAGTTTAAAGTAATGCAAAAAAATATCATCTACTGCTAATGTAGATTTGAAAAAAAGTTATTTATAATATTTGCATGTTATATTTGAGACTGATGCAGAGACAGTAAACATTAACTACAAAGCTTGTAAAGCACTTTTTGACCCTAATTACCTCCATTAAAGTTTCACATACTACAGTTCCCAACCCTATGGAGCTCAATGACTTCTTGTATAAACTTCATAGGGCTTGATGCCAGTATTTTTGTCAAATCTGATCAAGTTTTATTTCAGTGGTTTTGAAAAGAAGCCAATAAAAGGTTTCATTTTTGGTAATGGTGGTAATACCTAATGTGAATCTAACTTAAGATGCTTTCTTTAAAATTTGCTCAAATATTCTTCTGCAGTTTTGTAAGAAGTCATTTGAAGGTTTTATATTTGCACAATATGTGCATATACAAACATCCCTCCCAAAGAGGCTTAAGTTCATTTATTGCTATTATAAGCACAAAAAGGCATAATTTGGCATTCAAAAGTGTAATCTATATATTATATGCAAGATTTACAGCATTTATGAAAATGATATAGCTATTTTTGCTACTAACATGGTTTTGTTCCTCATTAAAATTCTTATATCGAAGGGCAAAATCCATATGATTTATAACCAGAAAACAAATACAAAGCAAAGTGAAAATTGATTAATATTAAGTACACACTTTAACTACTGTGATATTTTCACTGAAAAGTTGTGAACTAGAATTTTGCAATGAGCATGATCATGTATGTGCTCAGTGCGAAGTAATACATTTCTCTCATATTCTTCTTCTCAAGTTTGTAAAGCAGCATTGACTGGTACTTTTATCTGATATGACATGTTTTGAAGTTTGAAAGATCCAAAGCATTTTGCTCAACATGTGGTGTCAATTTCTTGAAATGTACATATTGGTCCACTACCTAACTAGCTTATTCATATAGTGTGTGTGTGTAATAGTGTGTGTGTGTGTGTGTGTAATAGTGTGTGTGTGTGTTGGATTTTTAGACTGGTCCACTACCTAACTAGCTTATTCATATAGTGTGTGTGTGTAATGGTGTGTGTGTGTGTAATAGTGTGTGTGTGTGTTGGATTTTTAGACTGGTCCACTACCTAACTAGCTTATTCATATAGTGTGTGTGTGTAATAGTGTGTGTGTGTGTGTGTGTTGGATTTTTAGACTGGTCCACTACCTAACTAGCTTATTCATATAGTGTGTGTGTGTAATGGTGTGTGTGTGTGTGTAATAGTGTGTGTGTGTGTGTGTAATAGTGTGTGTGTGTGTGTGTGTTGGATTTTTTGACTGGTCCACTACCTAACTAGCTTATTCATATAATGTGTGTGTGTGTGTGTGATTTTGATTTGTAACACTGCTTTAACAATTTTTCAGTCATATCACTATAATGTGGCAGTATGGCAGTTTATAGTGATTTCTAGCACTGGGGCTTCATGCAGGAGACATTTTGCATCATGTCCCATTATCCTGACGCCAAGCGAAACAGTACTAACTCTAACCTCTTAATGCTGAGTGCCTAGTAAGGCCGTTGTTAGTACAATTTTTATAAGTCTTTGGTATGACTCGGCCAGGGTTCAAACTCATGACCTCCTGCATCAAAGGAGGATGCTATAACCACTTAGGTCACTGAAGTGGTTTATTGATATAATGAAAAGTGCAAATTTGAAGAAAAAAACCCACTGTGTTTTCTTGGAAAATCAATGGCAAGTACTCTCAATAATCAATGGCAAGTACTCTCAATAATCAATGGCAAGTACTCTCAATAATCAATGGAAAGTACTCTCAATAATCAATGGCAAGTACTCTCAATAATCAATGGAAAGTACTCTCAATAATCAATGGCAAGTACTCTCAATAATCAATGGAAAGTACTCTCAATAATCAATGGCAAGTACTCTCAATAATCAATGGCAAGTACTCTCAATAATCAATGGAAAGTACTCTCAATAATCAATGGCAAGTACTCTCAATAATCAATGGAAAGTACTCTCAATAATCAATGGCAAGTACTCTCAATAATCAATGGCAAGTACTCTCAATAATCAATGGAAAGTACTCTCTTACTTACCTTTCTACAATATCATCAAATGAGAGGAAATAAAGATGATAATAAAAGTGATAAAAACTTTTTATTAATTTTTTAATTTTTTTACTAATCAGGGGGACACTCATCTCAATAGTGTGTTTATAATGATATGCTGTAACTACATAAAATTTACACAAATTATATTTTTTATCACACAGATGCCAAATGCATAATACCCCCTCCAGCTATCAAATACTCACCTCATCAGCTGTATTTCTGACTTCTTGTTCTCCTTGCAGTGTACTTTCATCCAAACTCAGTATAGAGCCCTCATAATACTGTTGCAGTAATTTTAGGGCTCTACTGCCATATCCCATCTATAACAAACAATCATTAATTTAATATCACATATGTATAATGATTACTGGTGGGGGAATAATTGTGTATGACATAAAATGATTACTGAAGGGGAATAATTTAGTATCACATCAACAAGTATAATTATGGCTCTCAACATTAGTATTAATTCATGATAACTGCTTGGCTGTGCAGGAAAATTTCTAAGGTTTTGCGAAGTCATAATCTCCGAATTTCTGTATTAACTTGTTATTTTCTTCACACTTTGACATATACAGTATTTCATAACAATTACTGTTGCATTTCTTTTTAAAAGCAATAAAATAGAAGTCTTCCCCACCACCATACATTAAATGTTATTCTGTGATAATGGTTCTTCATAAAAGGAATGAATAAAATGAAACTTTGTTAGAAGTGTGATATAAAAAGTCAAAGACTCTGAAGATGCCCATTTTAATCTTTCTTTCATTGGATTAAAACAGTCAAGTCAATTAAAATGTCAAATAGAAAGCATCATAAAAATTTGGACAAGTTTGACATTTGTTCAAAAGATGGGCTAAAAGACTACCCCAGCATTTTGTGTTTGCACAAAATAATTAAAAGTAAATAACAAGATTTTTGTCAAAAAGTTTTAGTCCAAACGTTTCAAAATGTGTAATAGAAAACAAAATAGCTGCTGTAATGATCTGAAAATCTAATTTGTTCATCTACACAATAATAAAAATATGGCTATCATATTTATTTGTCAACCTCAAATGATTTATAATAAATATTGCAAACAAGTTTTGCAAAACAGGTTCATGTCCAACAAGTCTCAAAATCTGTAGATATTAAATAAAGTTTTAAAAAGATCCTGAAAATCTAATCATATACAGATGCAAATAAAATACTATTAATCAACATCAAGTAATGCTTGATTAAACATCCTAACAAGGATTTTGTCTTGTGGCCAACCAAAATTAACTAAGTATCAAACTTTGTCTTTTTTGGCTCAATAGTCTTTCAGGTATGTGGCTTACATGAAAGTGTGATGGTAGAATGGTCAGTTGACACACATCATAAAACCAATACATACCCTAAGAGAATAGTTTGGAGAAAGATCACTAACTTCATGGAATAAATTTTCAAGCTTAATCATAGTGGGGTCCTGTCATCATTGTAAACATTACAATAGTGATTGCATGTGACAGGTAAAGGCAAACTTAGCACTTGATGCAGAGATGAAATTTTAAATAAAACAAAACCAAAGCAGTGTAACAAGGAGAACAAGACTGATTTCACATTTTTATCTGAAAATGTATTATCTAAGTCATAGCTATTATATTAGCTGCAACAGAACTCAAAAGTTACAATTTAATTGGAGATGATGTGATTTGTCAATAAAGAATTTATTTGAATTAGACAGTATTACAATGATGGCTTTGATGGATTCCACAGGGGAAGAACATTTGAAATTTTAACCACAGATGTAAATTTTAACAACAGTAGTCCAGAAACTTTAGCCTAAAACTAATGTAATCATGGCATCAATAAAAATCTGAATATATTTTTATTTAAATCCATATATGTGACTCGACATAAATATGTTTAAAATTAGAGGAAAAAAAAATGTTTAACTATATTCTATGGAAAATGACAAGATAATAATAGTCAAAAACAAATATTTAATGATCCACCTTTTGTATTTTGAAAATGATATCTTCAAAATGGTGAGGAATATATACTTAAGGCTTCTTAAACTTAAATCTGCACTTAGTCACTTACATCGGTGGTCCCCAACCCCCGGGCAGGTACTGGGCCATGGATCATATGGTACCGGCTGCCCAAGGAAGATTAAATTATTTCTATTTTATCTAATGTGGTGTATTTCTCTCAGGTTTGTGTGACTTTCCATTGACGAAAGGTTAACTGGGAGCTGAGAGACGTCACCTAAAGCCACACCAACCGCAAAATATTGTGATATTGGGGCGGGTTTAGGTCATCTGGAGTAGAGTGGCAGTGGCGTTTTAGCTTTGGTGGAGGGAAAATGTGTGTATTGCTCTTCTCTGTGTAACAGTGCTTGGTGTACGTGTATATTGTGTGTGCTTATATTTAACCCACAAATTAGCAAAAATGAGTACAGAACAGACGTCGTTAGAAAGTTTCTTTGGAAGAAAGAAATGGCCCAGTGAAGAGACAGAAGAAGAGCCTTCAACATCAAAGAAACATAAAATGTTTAATAGACAATACCATGAGCCCTACTTGAAATATGGATTTATCAGGACAGGTGATTCCCACAAACTAACTCCGCTCTGAATAGTTTATGGCTACCAGCTCTCTAATGAAGCAATGAAGCCTTCAAAACTGCTTCGCCACTTGAACGCCAAGCACCATGGATTAAAAGACAAGCCCCTGGAGTATTTTGAAAGATAAAAAAAAACGGGAACACGGATAGAAGAAATTTATGAGGGCCACCACATTATTAAAGGAGAATGCCTTGAGAGCATCATATTTAGTGGCTAATCATATTGCTAGGTTAAAAAGCCATTCACTATCAGTGAAGAATTGATCTTGCCCTCCACTAAAGACATTTGCCATGAACTTCTAGGAGAGGATACTGTGCCTTTATTGACTAGCACAGTGACTAGACGCATTGAGAAAAAAGCTGAAGACATTGAGACACAATTGTTGGAGAGGATCAATACATGCACGTTAGGCTGACGAATCTACAGATATCGACAAGGCAATACTGCTTGTTTATGTACAATATCTATTATATCATGAGGTCAACAGAATCACGTCACTGGATGGTTAAAGTAAAATGGTTCTTTTGTGTTGGCACATGCACAGATGGTGTTGCTGCTATGACAGGATGACTGTCTGATTTAACTGCTTGGATTAAGGAAGTTGCATATGAGTGAATCTACGCATTGTATCATTCACAAGGAAATGTTGACAAACTGATAAATGTCACTTGAATTTAACAGCGTATTGATTGATGTTGTTAATGTTATTAACCACATCAAAGCACACACCCTTAACTCGCGTCTGCTTCAGCAGCTTTGTGAGGAGATGGACGTTGAGCACAGATACCTTCACTTATACAAAGAAAAAAGATGGTTATCCAATGGAAAATCGCTATCCAGAGTATTTGAATTATGAGAACCATAACAAAGATTTCTCTCAGAAAAGAAGTCACAGCTGGCAGCACATTTCAGTGACAAGGTATGGGTAGCAAAACTGGCTTACCTGTGTAACATATTCAGCCTGCTCAATTAACTCAATCTGTCACTTCAGGGGAAAATGACAACTGTTTTCCAGTTGGCAGGCAAAGTGGCTGAATTTAAAGCCAAACAGGAGTTGTGGGGATGACATGTAAACAAAGACATTTTGAACATGGTTCAGACATTATCGGGGATTTTAGGTGAGACTGAGCCAGAGCATTCTTTCTCCCAGTTGGTGCACGATCACCTGTCTTGCTTTTAAAAGAGTTCGAGCGCTATTTCCCAACCATAAAAGACCCACGAACTGGTAAGGAATGGATCTGCGCCCAGTTTGTCAACAAACCAGGTGAATCTAGCATGTCTGTGCAAGAAGATCAACTGCTGCAGATTGCAAATGACCTTAAAACTACCTTCGAGACACCTGAGACAACTACGCCGGTGTTCTGGATTAAAGTCATGGCGGAATTCCCTGAGATTGCCACCACAGCATTTAATCCCTATTGCCATTTCCGACATCCTATTTGTGTAAACTGGACTGAAGCAACACACTTCAGGTGTCATTGTCTCCTATTAACCCGAGATTGAACCATCTCATTGCAAAGAAACAAGTTCAGGGTTATCATTAGTTTATAGTGAGTTAAAATGTTTTATCACTTTATATTCATTTTTTGGTGTAACTGTATTTTATTTTTGAAGGCATGTTTAAATACAATTAAATTAAAATTATTAAATCAAAACAATCTAAATTATAAGCAATCAACGTCCCCCTCAGCGGGCCACGGTAAAATTATCAAACATTGACCGGTCCGCGGCGATAAAAAGGTTGGTGACCACCAACTTACATCATACTCATCTCCAGCGATAATTTGTGCACAATTGAGTCCAAAAACATAGACTGCACTATAATCAAGGGCACAAGTTACTGAGGGATCCCCATAAAAATATGAAATAATGCCATCTTCGGTGGACATAGAGAAAACCATGAGGGGTTGGGGGAAGCAAACTGGTCTGTTTAATGGCCAAATAATTGTTTTAAAAATGAAAAATCGCTTTGGGAATAATTGTCAATAAAGTGCTTTTTCTAACCAATTTATTTGTTTTTATGTAAAAGTGACCTTTATTTTCAAGATGCATAACAGATAAGAGATTGTTAACAATATTCCAACTTGTTTCAACATCTGTCACGTGTATGCAAAAACAATGTGTACATCACTGCTTTATATCATGGCTGAGTCATTGGGTTCCCTGCTTTGCCCTCTACTATAGTGTTATGTAAAGAATGGAGCATATTATTCATGGAACCAGACTACTTATTAATTCAAATTCATAATCAAACAAAATTCCTTTTATTAAAGAAATAAAAATGAACAGAAACAAGAAAATGAGAACACTTAGTCTGTAAAACAGCAATCATCATCGATGGTAAATTTTTAAAGATCATTTTGTTAGTAAAATACTGCTGCAATTACTAAAATATCTATGAAACAAAATTTTATGTCATCAAGTATTCATTTTGCTTGGTTGTCTTTCTATTATTGATCACATTTGTGAATGAGTATGCTAATTCAAGGTAGTTCAATTATATTACGTTCACCAATAAAAACCTGTAATAGTGTTTGATTGATCACCTGAACTGAGTTGACCTGATACTTGACTTAGAATTCTAACTCTTGCAAAGGATGGATCTGTATGCCTTTCAACTGTTCATATATTTCACCCAATTTTTTGGATACAAAAGACTAATTAACATGGTAGAACAAGTAGGTCAGCTTTTAATTCCATGCAAGAATATAACAAATACACACATTAGGTATCAAAACAATTTTGGCAATGAATCAGGATTTCACAAAAGCTCATGGACATAGTTGTTAAGGTAGATTGACATATTTCACGTTAGATTGTTAAGGTAGATTGATGTTAGATTTAAACTAAAAGATACAACTGAAACATGTTTTTCATTTGAATAAAAAACTTATTTATTATAGTGCTGCCTCAAGTAGACGTTAGTGACATTTTCATTAATCAAAATTGCATTGCAAATTGTTTTTTACAGTGTACCAAGAATGTTATTTGGAAAGAAATTATAATAAAATACAAGACATGTTATTAAAAATTGATAATTTCATAATGATGATTAAAATTTCCACATCATATTAACCATTTTGAATAAAATGAGCAATATTTCAAGGTTTCAGTTAGCAATTTTGATTGCGATTTTCTTCATGTTCAACAAATAGGTGTCAAATTATTGGTACTTTCTAGAATAAAAACGGGATCCATGATTGATCCCACATTATAAGCAGGTTCTCACATTATCAGAGCATGAGTTACAATTCCCACTGAACATTAAAAAGTTTTAAAAATCTTGTTTTTTTATTTCAAATCCATTTCTTCTTCAATTTCTTGTTTTGTTGTAATGCTGTTAGTAATTTGTGATACTTAATTTACAGTTATTTTGACTATTTATCAACCTGAAATATATAAAAAAAACAAGAATGGGTTGAGAAGTATTTCACTAGAATTCCATGCTTGACCCAATTTCTCTATTTAGAGACAGGCTCACTTCATTAGAGGCATGACAGAAAATGGCACGTATACTTTTGAAGTAAGTTTTAGAAAGTCATTTTGCTGTCATTGTTAGCTGTCAACTGCACAATTCTTAATGTTTTTTTTCGTAATACTTCTTTCTGTGATTAAAACAAATCAAATGTTTCACAATCAGAAAACAAAGTAACACTTGCCATATGAGAAGTTTATCTCTGCTACTTATAGTTGAGGTAAATGCACAATTTCTTTAAGCTCTACATACAATTATAATACAATCAGTGATGAAAATTGCTCCTAGTTCCATCACAGGAAACATGACTTCCACATCACGATGCCCTGCTTATTTACTGTACTGACAGCATCAATCATCATTTACAATCAGTGTAGGCAGAGTTATCAGCCTTTGCTTCCCATTAATTGTTGTTTTTGTTTATCTTGGTTGTAATGGCTATATCATGCTACGAGCCCTTTCCAAGAATATACCACAGTAGCTGATCCATATTACAAGTTTAGCAAGCCAAGTTGAACAGAAGTAAAAGGGATTTAAAGTATATTTTTCCAGTACAGTCACATGATGCACTGGCAGATCTGGGTCTATGCAGATTGTTAGGAGTAGAAGAAACAACACAATCTACTGGTATATTATGCAATGGAAGTCACATGATGCACTGGCAGATCTGGGTCTATGCAGATTGTTAGGAGTAGAAGAAACAACACAATCTACTGGTAAATTATGCAATGGAAGTCACATGATGCACTGGCAGATCTGGGTCTATGCAGATTGTTAGGAGTAGAAGAAACAACACAATCTACTGGTAAATTATGCAATGGAAGTCACATGATGCACTGGCAGATCTGGGTCTATGCAGATTGTTAGGAGTAGAAGAAACAACACAATCTACTGGTAAATTATGCAATGGAAGTCACGTGATGCACTGGCAGATCTGGGTCTATGCAGATTGTTAGGAGTAGAAGAAACAACACAATCTACTGGTATATTATGCAATGGAAGTCACATGATGCACTGGCAGATCTGGGTCTATGCAGATTGTTAGGAGTAGAAGAAACAACACAATCTACTGGTATATTATGCAATGGAAGTCACATGATGCACTGGCAGATCTGGGTCTATGCAGATTGTTAGGAGTAGAAGAAACAACACAATCTACTGGTATATTATGCAATGGAAGTCACATGATGCACTGGCAGATCTGGGTCTATGCAGATTGTTAGGAGTAGAAGAAACAACACAATCTACTGGTATATTATGCAATGGAAGTCACATGATGCACTGGCAGATCTGGGTCTATGCAGATTGTTAGGAGTAGAAGAAACAACACAATCTACTGGTATGCAATGGAAGATTAAGATCTATGTTGTTTGCAGTTGGAGTAGACTTGTAAGAGAGCATATATGGTATGTAAATTGAATTTAAGTTTCATTATGTTTTATGTACATACCCCTTGATAGTCTGGGTGTGTGGCAATGCGAACAATTCTGGCGCCAGAGAGACTGGGAAAATCTTGGTCTTGAAACTGCAAAACAAGTTACATGTTGCTGACCAAATACACACAAGAAAATATTTTAATTAAAAAAAGACTTTTTTATCAACAAAAATACCCAACTTCCAATGAAATTATAAAAGCCATAAATGTGAACATGATTTATTACCACAAAAATATGGTTTGTCTACTAGTGTATAAATGCACTATAAAAATGTATCTATAATAATTAGGTAAATTTCTACATGGGCATTTGAAATTATACTTTTATGTGATATCTACAATTTTAAACAACAAGAGTAATATGAAGAGTGCATTATTTACATGCTGTATCCAATAATCTTGTATGTAAGTACCAGTGCGAAATGGCTGACTTGGTCAACTTGGGACAGTATTGACGTACATTATACAACATGGCGTGTATAATAACCCTGTATGTAGGCAAAAGTGGGACATGGTTGACTTTGGACAGTATTGACCTACATTATACACCATACTGTGTTTAGTTATCCAATATGAAGAAATTAGTAGGACATGTCTGATGTGGGACATTACTGACTTGGGACAGTATTGACCTACACTATACAACTTACTATATCTAATCCTGTATATAGACACTAGTGGGACATGGTTGACATGGGACAGTACTGACCTACATTATACACCATACTGAGTTTAATAGCCCTGTATGAAGGCACTATTGGTGCATGGTTGATCTGGGACATGTCTGACTGGCATTGACTTGTGTCAATGCACTAGTGGGGTATTGTTTAATCTGGATAGTGGTGTGGTGTTTATGATTTTTAAATAGCTTTAACAATTTTTTCAGTTATATTGATAAGATGTCTGCAGTTTGGCAGTTTATAGTGATGTCTATCTATGGGGCATCATGCCACAGACATTTAGCATGATGTCCTACCCAGTAACATTATCCTGACACCAGGTTGACCAGTCCTAACACTAACTTTTTAATGATGAGTGTCAAGTTAGTGCCATTTCTGTAAGTTTTTGGTATGAATCAACTGGGGATCAAACCCACGACCTCCCACATCCGATGCAGACACTCTAACCATTTGGCCACCAGAGCAGTTACAAACTGGTGTAAAGTATACATTATACACCATGCTGTATTTGATAGCCAGGTATGAAGGCAACAGCATGGTATAGATTACTGTGGACAGTACTGAGCAATAGGTGAGAAGGGCACATTATACACCATTCTGTGCTTAATAGTCCTTTAAGTTGGCAAAAGGGAACAGTACTGAACAACTGGTCTCAATAACCATGACTTTGGTCTTTTAAAGCTAATATCAAAGGGTTCCTTCTTTGCCTAAAATGACAAACAATGTGTGAATTCTTTTGAAAGAAAATGTTGCTGAAAACCTACTGTCTTTATATCTAGGTCACTGTAACTTAAACTCTTCAGCAGCATAATGCCAACTATGTAACATATTTCCCTCATGTATCAGTAAACCCTCATCAAATTTGTGTGAACATTTGCATCATTTAATCAAAATTATTTTCAAAAATCTCTTTTACTTTTTTTTTTTGCATCACTGTGACTTTGACCTTGGACACTTTGACCCAAAAGTCAATAGGTTTATTTCCTGCCCCATGCACAAGCTTTCTAGCTCATACTTTCAAGATTTGTGGTTTAGAATATAACTTACTCTGCTGAAACCATTGTTAAACTGTTTAACTTACCATGACCTTAACCTTCAAACTTGAAGATTTATAGGTTTCTTTTCCAACCCTAAATGTAAGCCATCCAAAGTTTGATAACGACACTTTCTCTAAAATAAAAGTTACTGTGCAGAACCCATTTTTCTTTAAGACACTATGACCTTTGACTCCAAAATGAATAGGCTTCTTCCTTATCACATGTGCAAGCACTCCATAAACTTTATCTAAGTTCACAATCTGATATTAAAGTTATAATATTAAAAAATATTTCATTTTATTTTAAACACAGTGACCCTTAATTTTTACCTTTTGATCCAAAAAGGATTCCTACTTCACTATAGTGAAAGCCTTAGTAACAAGAGCCATTTTTTTTGTAAATTATGTTTCTCTAATAATATTAACCATATCACATTACAATATGGACAATTTTCTTTACTATCTCCAAATTCAGCCTATCCAGAGAATGGAACAATATCTTTCTGCCTATATAAAAGAAATAAAAACAAAAGAAAAAAAAGGAAAAAAAAAAAAAAAAAAAACTAAGGGAAGTAACTCTTACAAGTTAACTTGCCACTTCCTGCTATGTATCTACAATTATATCATGTTTAAGCCATTTTGTTTTCTTAAGTGACATCTTCAAGGATGTTTGCAGTCAGATATAATTTATTGAAGAAGCATAATTTACAAAACAAATTTGCCTTTTCCCTTAAATACATTACTTGGTTACAATACATCAGGAAAAGAGGCAAGAGAAAATGCCAAACATTCTACCTCTTACCTGTGTCACCAGGATGAAGCATGATTGTTCTACTAAACTTTTCCTAATGCAAGCTTAACACAAGAGACAATTTGTTCATACAATATGCATGAGAAATTCACCTGATTGATGTCTCACCATCAAAAGCTTCCCAGATGCTGTCATGACAGGGAGAGCTCACTGTGCAGCTATCACCAACCTAATGAGATTCATTTCTCCAGTAAGGCCATGTCATGCAAATGGAAAACTTGAGAAGGCAGACTGGGCATGCCAGTCAGCTATCTCCATCATGTCTGAGACATCACATTTGAGGCCAAGTTCATGAAAGCTGCTTTTATTTCGTGAGCTGAAATCTTCATTGTGTACAAGATCATGTGAATGTTCAGGGTGAAATTTTTTAGGCAATTGCTTTTTGTGGTCTTGTATTCCTGCCTTATGAAAAGTCTTTTGCAGTTGACGAGGAAACATCTGTAGGTATGCACAGGGACCTGCATTTCTGCTCCTCTTCACTAACTTATCTAAGAGTGGGAACAAATAGTTGTTACCAGCTGACAGCAAGCTATTCTCAAGAAGGAACCTTGTTGTGCCTTTTGAACTATCTGAACCATGTATCAAACCAGATTATCAAAATGACCTTGAAATGTAATATTGGATAGGTACAGTGCCCAAAACTTTCTCTGGTGAAATTGTGTTACCAATCAACAACAACAAATAGTATGATAATTGCAAAAATAACCATAAATTTACAATGCACAAAGATGTTGCATGAACCACAGGAATGTTGTATGCACCTTACAAAACAACATTTTGACTTAGTGTACCACTGAAAATGAAATGTGAAATAATATATTCAAGTTATAGAAGTTCTCAAATTAACTGGACTGTGTGGAGAGCATTTTAGCAAGTGGCAGCAAAAGTAAAAGTGAATAAAATGTCTGTCACCTCCTGGATAGAAGGGTAGTAAACCTGTAAAAGCATATTCTTTTGTTTAAATAATATACAGACAAAAGACATTTTACCATCTTTTCAGGTTACTGGACTTGGAGGTAGCAAAGAATGTTATTCCCTAATGTAATGTGTTCAGGTAATGTATCTGTCAGAGAAACATGGCAAAGAACTATAGCTTTACTGCAGAAACCACTTTTCATTTTTCAGTCACAGCAATCTTGAACTTTGACCCTAAAAACAGGCAGCTTGTTCTTTACCTCAAAAGCATGTCATCTACATGTTTGATCTGTGATATGTAGGTAATCTTACTATGGAGAAATCATTATTGTCTTGCAGTGCAGTGACCCTGTTTGATTCCACAACCCAAAGACTTCTTCCCTTCTCCCTATATAGTTTAGTTTGGTGTTTTACAACATACCAACACAAGCAGGTTATTTAGTACCAAGACAAATAGGGTAAAAGTTCTTTGCTCAGGACTCACCAAGGTAGCAGGCTAGCTCAACGGCAGAATTCAAACTCATACCCTTTTGGTCATCGATCCAGTGTACTAAACACCGAGCTATACCTTTAATATATATATATACATACACACACATCTTTTATGACAACTTTGCATGAATACATATATTCAGAAAGTGTTAATGAAATGGAAAGGTACAAAAAATTTATGTGTATGAACTGTGGGTTTTTACCTGCTGTGAGATTGTCCAAGGTATCAAATCTCCTGATGCTCTTTGGCCTTTAGATAAACTATTCATAATGGTTGACTTGGATATCTCTCCTTCCAAACACACCTGAAAAACATTTACATTTAAAACTTTCATTCAGACAATTATTATCATTTTCGTATGAAATCAGTTCTAAAGTAAAAGGTCTATTCCCAATTAATTCTAGTATTTCCAATAATTTATTCCCCACCCCAACATGGCCTCACATTATTAGTTTTTGGTTCTGGTTTCATATTATTCTTAATATAGACCAAATATATAAATCCAGTATTTCTGAATGTGAGAAAACTTACAAGATCAAAAAGAAAATCATTAATGGTCAAAAACCATTTGAAAATAAGCTACAGATGAGGTACAGACACATTTTACCATTAAACTAGAAATTATTCAGAGGGTATGGATGCCCCTATAAACTCTATACTGAAAGAGAGGTGAAAGCAGAAAACTCAGGCTGACTGTATGTGTGTATATGTGTGTGTGTGTATGTGTATCAACATGCAAGTGGCTTAACTCTAAAAAGAACTGAAATGAATAGACAGAACAATATGCACATGATTACCTGATGTCAATTATAGCTGTCAAATTTGCACACAAAATAATCAGCATGATGATGAAACCACATGCTCACTTCCTGCCAAATTCATCAAATTCATGAAACCACATGCTTGGTGTGGGTCTAGTTGTGTGCACAAGAATAGTCATACCTAAAGGGGCATAACTCTGACAAAATTCATCAAAGCAGGATGACAAGTCCATAAGCATATATCAGATTCTTGTCAATAATGATGGCCAAGTTTCAACGTAGTCAGTGGAAAGATTAGATGTGCACACAAGAATGTTGCAATAAGTATGCCACTGTTCTATCCATACGGGGGTCATAATAAAATGTCTGTCTTAGATAATTTTCTCAGATAATTCCAGCAAGAAGGAAAACAAGTCAAATAATTCCAGCAAGAAGGAAAACAAGTCAGATAATCAGTACTGCAATAAGAACAAAAGTTTGATTTGGTGTTTTATGGATCAGTAACATGAATAGGAACCAAAGACATGCATGTTGCTATGATCCAGAATGCTTAGCACAGAGAAACTCCTGTCTCCATCAGTCATCTCTAAAAACACAGAAAAGCAATTTGGGCCAATTCTATGTTCTAAACCCACAGATAAACAAAGTATATACATATCTAGCACAAAAATTTGAACTCAGGACTAAAACTTGATTGATTCTAATTATAAGAATCTTTAAATTTGTGATAACTTAGTATATATAATATATACAATATGGTTTCAGAGGAATAATGAAGGACTGAATAGGAATTTCAAATTGAGCATAGTGGTGTACAGCACAATTTCTAAAATCATAAAAGCAGTTTGTATAATCTGACCTTTGTGATGACTGATAAAGAAAACAAACCCAAGGAAGTGAGAAGTTAGTGGCTTAGTGGCGTCTGCCCTTAACCTGTTCATATAAAAAGTACAAGGATGAAGGATAATATGGTTCCTGATATTCAATGTTCTCGATAAAATTCACACCAAAACAAGAATCCATATTTATTTGGGGCTGAAAAAGAACAAAGTGGGTCGAACATACCAAAATTTAATCTGACAGGATTGTTGTAAAAAGGTTACTTCAAGACATTTCGGAAATTTCAAACATGAATATCCAAGAATATATTCATGCCATTTGATTGACTATCTCCCAAAATGGCAAAGGTGTCCATGTGACTTTAGGTCTCATCCTTCATGCTATGCTAATCACTGTGTTTAACCTAATATGACATGATCAAATATGGTGGGTATTTTTATCAGTGAAGAAAGTCAAGTTATTAAGCATCTCAAAATAAAATCATGAAACACAAAAATTAATGACATTATGCATTGACACCTATCTCAGTCTAGAGATAAAATTGAAGTTAACATTTTGTGATGCAAATGCTAACATTATATCCACAAAAATTAGTCACTATGCAAGTCATTTATCATCTGTCACAAGTGCTTGAAAATACTGACCTGTAATACGCACAGCACCTCAGGAAGCAACGTCTGGTTAGAATCCACTGGACCCAACAGGACAAATATATGGTGGGCAGGGGCATCTGATAACATCTGCAGGTCATTGGGAGAATTCTTAAAAATCCGACAAAAAAGATCAGATGACTAGGATAAGTATAGATTATAATCTTTTATCTTATTATACTTCAGTTATTTCAACAAGTCTCTCCTGTCTTGTTAAAAACCTTTACGTGATTTTATGTTTTACCGATATAATCTGTCTGTCCAATTATAACAGTCATGGCATCAGTGAAAAGTATTTTAAGTTTGGTTTGAGACTTTATGGCACTGCAATACAAGTAGGCTATTTATTGCCGAGGCAAATGAAGTAAAGTGAGTTGCCCAAAGAAACCATGGTAGCTGACTCAGCAATTCTGATGGTAGGGCTCAAACTCAATTTTCTATGGCTGCAAGTAAGGCATGCTAACGATTCAGAAACCATGGCTCCCGCTCTCAAAAGTCACTTCCTATGATATAAAGGTGGGCACATCAGGTCCGTTTGATATCCCAGAGCCAGCAGGGCACGAAAAAATATTTTATATATGAAGTAAATGAAAATCAGAACTTTACAGCTTTTAAAAGAATATTAGGTATCCAGTGAAGTTGCTGACAAAGATTTTTTAAAACTTAAAATGCCTTTTCTTTTGTACTCTGTATCAGAAATGCACCTGATTTAAGCATTAGAGAGGTATATTTAACTTTTATCTTTCTGCTCAAACACTGCTAATGTAGCTTTGGGTTTAAAAGCAGACAGAATTTTTCTCACAGACAAAAGTGAACTAGGTCTTTAAATGTGTGCTTGCTGACCCCCCCCCAATATTAAGTATGAATACAATTTCAAGAAACATGGAGATAAAGGTGATACAGGACAGAGCTGAATCTTGTATGAAATATGAATTCTTTTCTTGATAACAATCCATATCAAGTTTTATTAAAATATCTGAAAAAATTCTGGAGATGAACACAATTTTTTAATCTCATTCATTAAGAAACTTCACTGATATAGGCCCAAATTCAAAATCAAACTCAGAAATTTGGTCTCTAGACTGGTAATAAATTCAGCCAATCAGATTCAGGATCATATCAGCCAATCAGATTCAGGATCTTGCTCATTATCAACCTTGCCAGAGATCACGAAGAAAGAAGTCCAAGAAGTCCATATTACAAATTTTGAATAAAATCAGATTAGAAATATTTAACAAGCAAAGCCAACCAAATACAAGTTCTCATCATTAATATATGAGAGATACTGCTCATTATCAAAATTATAAGAGATCTTTATGAAATAAGCCTATATTCCAAGTTTGATCAAAACTGTATCAGAAACATGGGCTCCAAAAAGCTCATCCAATGAAGCTGAATTATTATGCACTGATCTTATTACTATATTTGTCCAAGACCTTGATGGTATAAACACTGATTCCAAGTGTGATTAAAAGGAGACCAGAAATATAGTCTCCAGAGTGATAACAAATTCAGCCAATCATATGCAATCACCTAATTAATATATGTGGATCTCTCCTGTTAGCAAACATGTTTGAGATCTTGATGACAAAGCCAAATCAGATTGGAAATGTGGCTTTCAGAGAGGTAATAAGAAATTGTTGACAAATGGACAAAAACCACATATCTATACCATATGCTCACTTGGCCTTATGGCCATGGCAACTGTAATGTTAAACAAATCTTCTTGCAATGTTAAAAACACCCAGTTAATGTTAAATAAAATATCAAGTAATGTTATATAATACCACAGTTAATGATAAATAAAATATCAAGTAATGTTATATAATACTACAGGTAATGTTAAATACAATATCAAGTAATGTTATATAATACCACAGGTAATGTTAAATAAAATATCAAGTAATGTTATATAATACCACAGTTAATGTTAAATAAAATAGCAAGTAATGTTATATAATAACACAGGTAATATTAAATAAAACCTTACATAATGTTAAATAAACTGGCAGTTATATAATTAAACTGATGCCTTTATTGATTGGGCAGAAAAGACAACTATACCTGTAAAAGGGAGATTACCTTGTAATGAGACGAGACATACAATGCCATTATTCTATGAAGAAAGCTCTCTGCCGCCTTATGGTACGAGAAAAGTGTATCACGATTTACGTAATAAAGTTCACACATTTCTGGAACAGGGCAGCCCGACGTGATTCTAGGAACATCTGTCGCATCCAGGCATAGTAAATCATTCAGCCACCTCTCAATTGGATCCCCATTAGCATATCGAATGGATTCTTTGAGAGCCACTTCATGCAAAACTCTACCTGTTTACGAAATGTTTATAATTTCTTATTACCTGGGTTTCCTGCTTTCTTAAAGTCTTTACAAAGTGAATATGAAAGGAAATCAATTTTAAAACAACTTGGAACATTCATTTTATTATCAATTAAACAAATGTGTATTCTGGCAATAAAGATGACATAAGCAAATGAATAGCCTTATTAAACCATTGGATATCACACTAAACAACATTTAAATGAATGAAATTTTTTTCAAACTCATGTCATACAAGAGTTTCTAGAATGTCAGTGTGATAAAGACAAAAGAATTATCCTAGAATGACACTACAGTAACCATGTGAGCATCATACATCAGTTTTTATTCAATATGAAATTTATGAAAGTTTTAGCCAAGGAATTTAAGGGCTTACCAAATAACTTATTTAATGAATTTCATAAATTTCATGAACATGATATTAAGATTCAATTTTTGCCACAATGTTAAGAGTTTTGTATTACATTGCAACATTTTAAACTGTGTAGCAAACAATTTTTATGATGTGATGTAATTATGCTAATTAAGGTGAATAGTATGTGATATACAAGTTTAAACAAAAAAGATACAGTAAAGCTTTCATTATCCAATTATCTGAAATTCTGGGCTCCTGCATAACATGTCAAACCAAAGATTTTACATAAACTAGTAGAGATGGGAGGATCACTCCTGATAATATGGCACCAGTTTCAGTTTGTCAGTATCTTTCTTCATGCTTGGATTGTGACAATTAGTTTTTCTAGAAACATTAATCAGGCATCAAGAATTCAAATACTTTAATAATACTCAGCATTTTCCGTAAAAGTCTTTTTTTTTATAGCCAAGGAAAATTTATGGAAGGTCCTCAAATCTGAGGAATCTCTCAAACCAATTTTCAAAAATAAAAATGACATCCATATTTATATTTTAAAAACAAAATGCCTTCCAGGTGTACTATTTGAAACTAATTCTGTTTTATCCCTTCTATTAGATCTGCCCCTTATGTACTTCCAGCATAATCTGACAAATCCTAAGCAAAGCAATGCAAATCTCAACATGAGGATAAATTGAGAGCAATTTAATGAAACCAAAGGCCTGAATTGTCTCAAGTCCTCTCATGTATTTGGATCACTGGGTATTTACTGTATGTAGCAACTGTACAAATTACCTGATGTTGAGACTGCGGAATCTGATTTGGGGGCCATATTGATGGCTTTCTGTATTTCACCACTTGATCCGCCGAAGGTTGAAGATTGCTGTCTCAGCTGGTGAATCAACTTCAGGGACAAGGACCTCCCAGTCCCCTCATACCTATTACAATAAAAACTCAATAAATCAACTTTAGTGACAAGCACCTCCCAGTTGAAAGAATTTTGATAAGATGAAAACATGGCATTCTTTGAACAAGTCCAGATAACTGTTATCAAGGTTTCACTGTAAATGAGGACAATGGAGTAAGCTTTATATTCTGGTACAAGGCTGTGCACTAAAAAAAAATGACATTAATTCACTGCATGAGTTTGTATCCAATATCTCTGTAATGAGATGATAACATGCAAGAACCATCAATTTCTCAAATTATTTAGCTATTTTAATACCAAGCAGTACATACAATACTTTTAAATCTTTATTTAATGTCACATATCATTTTTAAAATATTGCAATCTATAATTTGATTTTCACAAGAATGTTGATGCTTGACAGAAAGCCCCTCATTGAGTGAATCAAGTACTCCAAATTTTGAAATCCATTAAAATCATTATACATACTGAAGACTGCAAATTAATACTGATTTTCATTCTCATTTGGAGTGTTTATTATTCCAGTTTTTCAATGATCTGTGTATTTTTCTTAAATTCAGTAGCAATTTTAAATACAGACCCCAAGAAAACATTTCAAACTGGATTCTGCATTGATAATGCAAGTGTAGATGGTTAACTGGTTATATGATTTCTAAAATACAACATCCAATTCTGGCATAGAAACTAAGATAAAACTAATTTTTCAATATAATAAAAGCTATAGAGAGGGCATAATTAATTTGACATCAGTCTTTGAACAACTTACTCCACAGCAACAATGAATATGAAGATTAGTAAGGAATATGAGACGATCATTGAAGTTGCACTTTCATGATATTCCTGAACGGAAAATGGGTGTGATTTTAAATTTATAAAATGTAATACGCAAAATTTATTATATAGTTAGTATGAAATATAGATTTATTGCAAAACAATTTTCACATTTTGTTAATCAAAGATTTGCACATGTGAAAATATAAGATTTTCCATCATGCCATGCAATGCTTAATTCTGTGTGCCTACAAAAGTTGAATCAGCAACAAGTACAAAACAAATACTTCTGAGCTAGAATATACAGAAACTGCCTTACATATCAGAAATGGAATTAATCTTAATAAAGTAATTTGTCCAGACAATGTGTCTCCTAACCTTCTTGACAATAACAACAAACCTGCTGTATTGCATTGTTGAATCTTACTTGCACTGTTCTCTGATGGAGTCAAATAGTATACAAAATGATAATTAGGTAATTTACTGCGAGAGATTAGGTCAACTCAATCATATCATTTATTTAATTCATGTATAGTTATGTGATGAGGTTAAGATAATGACGTGGATTAATGGAAAGAAAGTAGCTATTAGCCTGTTGTGCAGATGAGTGATTTTATTTTCTGAATTTCGATACTAGAGCAAAGAAAACTTTCTTTTCTTAAGTTAATACCTATATGTTTCATCTTGTGGCATCAAAAATGTAATGTTCCAACTCGTGGTTTCGACATATTACAATATCATGTTTGTGTTACCACAGAATGAAATATATTCTGTATTAATATCAGAAAAGAAAATATTCTATGTATACCAAAGTATATAATACAAAATATAAATAAATAAAATATATATAACAGAATATAATGCAAGTAACTTTCAACAATCCAATTTGGACAGTTTGAAAAGAAACAAAGGGGCCGTGAGTGGCCTAGTGGTCTGCGTGGGTTCAAGTCTAGGATTCGGCGAATGTGGATATGTGAGAAAGCTTGCCAGTAGCTTCTCATGGGTCGGTGGTTCTTTCCGGTGATTTCCAGGTTTCTTCCTCCACCATTAATAGCCTATCATGTGCTGAAAAATGGCATTAAGCCCAACAACAAAAAGAAACAAACTTTCTTCAATATATATTATCCAGCTGTCCTTGATTATATCCCTGTTGCTGTCAACATATTTAAAAATGTGCACTTACCCATTAATGGTTGATGACATGAAGACCAAATAGGGCCCCAAAAGGTTTTTAACCAGTGGGAGGGGGATGGCAGCTGCTTCATCTATACACACCAGTTCTGCCTGACCAAGCTTGTGAGAGTCTGATGGGTGGATATACTGCCCAATGATAAAAGAATAATTAGCAGACTGCAGAGTTTCAGTCCACATAGAATAAAGATGATGGATACATACTAAAACCATTTTCCCATGCCTAGATAACCTGCTTATAAGTACCGAAATAGGTTACCAAAAACAGTCTCTTAGTTGCTTAGCCAAAAAATTGTGACCAAAACTGGTAAATGAATGCCTGACACACTAAAGAAACTGGCATTAAGTGCTATAAAGAAAATTGTCATCATGAAATTTGTAGATCTTAATAACTAATCATATGATTTCTTTAAGAAAAATATTTTCTTATTAAATGACAAAGTACATGGCAAAATATTCATGAATGCAAATGTTGGTAACCAGTGACTACACTATCAAAAAGAAACAAACACCAGGTAAAGAAATCCAGTCAAGCAAAATTCATGCTTCAATTTTAATTTTCAATACAATTTCGCACAATTATTGTGAATGTCATTTGCCCAAATCTTTTTAAATGTGAATCAAAACAATTCATGTGACTGTTACAGTAATGCATATCACGTCAATGAACTGTCACAGTAATGCATATCGAGTCAATAAACTGTCACAGTAATGCATATCGAGTCAATGAACTGTCACAGTAATGCATATCAAGCCAATGAACTGTCATAGTAATGCATATTGAGTCAATGAACTGTCACAGTAATGCCTATTGGGTCAATGAACTGTCACAGTAATGCATATTGAGTCAATGAACTGTCACAGTAATGCATATTGAGTCAATGAACTGTCATAGTAATGCATATTGAGTCAATGAACTGTCATAGTAATGCATGAGTCAATGAACTGTCACAGTAATGCATATTGAGTCAATGAACTGTCATAGTAATGCATATTGAGTCAATGAACTGTCACAGTAATGCATATCGAGTCAAGTGATGCATAATGAGCCCTTTCATTACAATAAAATTCAATGCCTGAGTTAATGAACAGTCATAGTAATGCATATTGAGTTAATGAACTGTCATAGTAATGCATATTGAGTCAATGAACTGTCATAGTAATGCATATTGAGTCAAGTGTGCATAATGAGCCCTTTCATTACAATAAAATTCAATGCCTGAGTTAATGAACCGTCATAGTAATGCATATTGAGTCAATGAACTGTCATAGTAATGCATATTGAGTCAATGAACTATCATAGTAATGCATATTGAGTCAAGTGTGCATAATGAGCCCTTTCATTACAATAAAATTCAATGCCTGAGTTAATGAACCGTCATAGTAATGCATATTGAGTCAATGAACTGTCATAGTAATGCATATCGAGTCAAAAGATGCATAATGAGCCCTTTTATTACAATAAAATTCAATGCCTATAAAGTAGCTATAATGTGCTCTATTTATTGTATGAACATCTGAGTGACAAGTTTAAGGTGAGGTTATTTGTATTTGCAACACGTAAAGAATGTTGGTATACCTCTACACCACATTAATGTACTTTGGCTCAAATTTCATAGGATATTGTACTAATGGAAATTGTACATTAACCAAGCACACAGCTAACCAAAATGACTCCTCCCATGTACTCAAAATCCTAGCATGAATTACTCTAAAATAAACTATCTTCAACAGTTACTGAAATGGAAAAAATAATTTTTGCCAGACTAGACACTACCAGCTTCTGAAAAGGCAATGAATGAATTACCAAATATATAAAATGTAAACTAGCTATTAGCTATGTTTTCCTTACAATTTACCTCATAAGTCCTGGAAGTGAAAAGAAGCAAGCAGACTAGTATTTTTTTTTAATGTGCACATTTTAAGTAAGGTCAAACAATATATCATATAACCCATATTACACCCATCAATCATACAATTAAAAGAATGTGAATAAAAAGTTATTTTAATAATACCTAAGATATACAAGGTCTTTTTTTTATAAAAAAAAAACCCACTGAGAAACCAGGGAAATTCTTTTTCTTTAAAAATCTAACCCCATGCAAAATACAAAACTGCTGAGTGCCAACTATGCCTGCTTTATTTGGACAAATGTTGAGAATGTTGTTCAATACGATGACCCAAGCTAATCAGCAGCCAGTCTCCATCTGACCATAATGCATCACAGTAAAATCCAGCTGTATTTATTGCTAAATCGCATAAAACAAACAATGCAAAAAGTTTTGCTTTGGGATAATCTGTCTTGTTCTTCAAAAGATACAGTGATACATTTGAAAATAACATCCAAATTCTAAATCATAGTTTTTCTTTTCTTTCTTTCAGCTGATCTATTGGCCTTGATCCAGATATACTTTATAAGACAATGCAATTCCTACCATGTGACCATGTTTATTCATGCAAAAAACATTAAATGGCATTCACTTGCTATAATCAACAAAGTATCTGACACGTAAAATCACTATCTTGAGAAATTAACTGTGCAAACATACCAAATAGTTTGGCTCCAGCAGTTGTTGTGTAATTCTAGTTGCGAATCTTTCTTTCATTTGTTTCAAAACAATGGATAATACTGAGAGTGAGGAAACTCAAATTTTACTGCAACAAAAATTTGTATGCGCTGCTTGTAAAATTGATACATATTAAAAGTTTGTCATCAATTTATTAACTTTAATTGACTTGGTAAGATATTCATTCATATTAAAATCCATCTGTAAAGGACAAAGGAGTTGTTTTCTTCACCATCTTGTGCCCTCATTTACAATGCAGTTCACTGCTCACAACAGATTGATGGAGAAGTGTATGTATATTTTTTAAGGCTTGATTATGCAGCTAAATATTAAGACTTCTTCCAGTTTTGATGAGGAGGAATCCAAACTAATCTAAAAGGTCCAAACTGTTCATTCAAATGAAACTTTCATACAATACTGGCCATTAAAAATAAATCATATGTATGTATGTATGTATGTATGTATGTATATATGTATGTATGTATGTATGTATGTATGTATGTATGTATGTATGTATGTATGTATGTATGTGTGTGTGTGTGTGTTTTTTTGTGTGTGTGGTTTATTTTTGTTCCCTTGTTCAACTACTGAAGCATCCTTGGCAGTGTTTTTTCAATTAAAAAAATCAGGCTATGAAGATAATTGAAAAGAACTTTCTTCTAACATAAATTCCATAAGTTAACAAATGAATGATAGTTTATTCAATTTATTTAAGTGAAAAATGTACCATTTTGAAAAATAATACACCAACATTTATTCCAATATCTAATATCAACAGACCCATGTTATGAGGAAAACTAAGAAACACTTTATAATTAATGCTGATGTAAACTTACAACCCATTCTCAATACCTGTATTGTCTGTCCTATTCCTAACTCAATGTCTGTAAATCTTGGGATAAAAGTAACTACTTTTTTCTTTTTAAAAAATACAACAAGTCCGTATCCCAATACTGTTATACACAAAAATTGTCAAGACACAATAGGCAAGAGTGACATATTACACATCATTGACTGCTAGTTCAATTACTATGTCAATAATCTCTTACATACACTACTTCACCAATGTAAATTGCAGGTGTAGTAATTTTAAATCCATCCTTGTCAAGTGGCATAACCAAATGCAAGCTAAGGATACTGTCTGCTTTAATGCCAGTGTGATAAAAGTTTTCTAACACTGCTACAATTCGAGAAATCATATTTGTTAACAGTTGTCGGGCATCTTTACCTGGTTTGTATGTGGGTTGGATAATTGCCATGTGGTTTCTGTGTTTTTGCATAAACATACTCAGCTGTTTTGGCAGCAATAGCAAATGCAAAACAACAATGATGGTTTTGTTCATACTCACCTAATATTGCAAGGGTGTCAGATTTTCTCATACCTCTTTGTATTCAGATATTTACTCACATGGAAATTGTTTTAGTTGTTCGCACCTATATTATCCATCTTTCCCATTCCTAATAACTGTACTATCTTTCTGTCCTATTTGCAATACCTGTTTTGCTAGTATGTCCCAATTCACAAATACTTATATTGACTATCTGCCCTATTCCTAATACCTGTTTTGTCTGTCCCATTCCCAATACCTGCTTTGTCTGTCTGTCCCATTCCATATACCCATAATGTCTGTCTGTCCCATTCCCAATACCCGTATTGTCTGTTATGTCTTATTCCCAAGACCTGTATTGTCTGTCTCCCATTCCCAATACTCCATATTGTCTGTCTCATTCTCAATACCGTATTGTCTTTCTATCTCATGGCTAATACCTGTATTGTTTGTCTATGTTCCCTGAAGATATTGACCCTCACTATCGCTTTGTTGAATTCTGGATTTGTTGACTGGATAATCTCGTAATCTAGATGTTCCTGTGAATATAAACATGCCACGTATCTTTAAACTCAGTCTGATAAAAATAAAATTTGTCAACTCTTTAATTTTACTTCCATAATATTTAAATAAACTTTTCCAATACTTCAAATTTAATAAACATGTTGATGAGCAATGTGGACAACTGTTATATAGATAAGTATATTTTCAAGTGCATCTCAATGTCACAAATTAGAACCATTGTGGCTCAGTGGTTAACAAACTAGACTTGTGATCAAAAAGGTGCAGGTTAGAATCTGACCCACAGTCTTGGTCAAAAACTGTGTCCTTGGATAGGACACTGTGCTCCAAATTGCAATTAATAAGTGACACCACCAAATGTCAAATATAAAATAACTAAAATGTGAAAGATCAGAGAGACTTTCTTTACTAATATGATAACTGCATATAAGACAAGTTAAATTACAAACAAGATCCCCATCTGCTGTAGCATAATGCTCATGTAGATCAGAGTCAATGCTGTTTGTTCTACTAATTACTCCTAACAAACTGCACAGACCCAGATCTGCCAGCACATTATACTACAGCACATCTGGGTCTGTGCAGTTTGGACTCGTGTTAGAAGCTAGTATATATAGTATTTTGACATACTGAACAAAAATCCACTGTATTTTTTAAAACTAAATTTAACTGTAGGAAGAAATTAAAAAATATTACTTTGTAAACACTTAGAGCTAGGTTCAATATACATCAAAATAAATAATGGGATGAGACAAAATTGGTAAAATTGAAGAACTGATGTTTAAGAATAAGCAAGAGTCGCTGGAAGGGACTGACAATGAGATTCTGCTGGATTAAAAGAATTTCCAAGAATTCAAAATAAGACCATTTCTCCTTTTAATTGCCAAGAGTTGAAACTGTCTCTGACATTCTTCAGTGATAACTAGATTTTCAACTTTGTGGTGGACATACTGCATATCCTATTGGCACCATTTTCATTTAGAACAAAGTAGATATTATTACATGTCCTTGGGCAAAAAATCCATGTAATAATAATCATGCATTATGTAGAAGTAGTCATGACAAAATTTTAAAGAAATCTTTGTGACAGCTATATCAGATGGAGCAATGCACTACTTTAATTTTGGTCCATAAAAACCCCATCCATTGGGAGATAACACTATTTTCAAGATGTCTACCACAGTGTTAATATTGAGGGTAAGCCATTTGTATTAACTTGTAAGAACTCTTCTTATTAACACCAGCCCAATGTCAAAATGACTTTCCATTTAAGAGGAATTGTAAAACAAGATTTTCAAGTTGACCACATAATGGATATAAGATCAGCACAATTTTAATTTAGGTTTGAAAAAACATTATTTTCTTGTAGAGAAAACCCCATGTTCATGCTGATATTAACACACATTCAGAAGTAGTGATAACAATATTTTCAAGATAAATCCTGCAATGGCCAATAAAGCTAAAACTACAACATTACCAGCATATTTGTAGCGATGCAAAGCCATGGACATGATAATCTAGCATCATTTTTTAAAATCTAGGAGTCTTGTCTAGAACTGATAAAACATTTGGTCAAAGGAACAAAAATCTACAATGACATTGCATCTTGCTTCAGCAACAATTATGGTCATTTATTTACCTTATTTAAGAAGTATGAGTGCCAAAAATAGTAACCCTAATCATTAGTTTTCCTCACAAATTATCTGCATCTTTCAGTCTGGTTTCTTGTTTATTGCACTTCTATTTACATTAAGAAAAACTATATTATGTATCAGTCTATCATACTGGTGCTAAATTACTTTTCTCCAACCTGTTTCGATATGAAGAAAAACTCCTGTACATAAATTTCTTTCTCCAGAAAATATATATTTTATCTTTATAATTTAGAAATCCGAATTTCCATGAAAGGTTTCTAATAATTCTGAAAAATTCATAATGGATGATCTTGTTTGTTTCAGTATACATTCTCTGATTAAACATTTTACAAGAGGAATGAGGCTTACCTGATATTCTAATGCATCAAAGCCTTTAAATACAAATTCAAACAGAGTTTTCAGATTTTCTGGACTTGGTGCTGTCACAAAGATGTTGGAATATCTACCAAAAAAAGATCATTAAAGATATCATTAACAGATTTATGCATATCCATACACAATTAAGTAAATACAAAAATAAATTTAAAAATACAGACATGATATAAATATACTAAGGTTCTTAGATATATCCGAATACATACATTTTGCTACATTTATACATATTTATACATACCTAATGACATTTATACATATTTATGCACACATTATTACACTGATACATATTTATGCATACATGTTATTACATTTATACATATTTATGCATACATGTTAGTACTTTAATACATATTTATTACACACACACACACACACACACACATATATATATATATATAATTTATTACATTCATACATATTTAAACATACAATTTATTAGTCATATATATTTATACATACATTTGATTACTGTGATACATATTTATGAACACCCACACCCACACATGATTTTAAATTTTACCTCCTGAATTTATATGAATATATGAGTGTTTTATTTAACAAAACATAAGAAAACTCTCTTTCTAAAGCAAAACAGACTTGTGCACAAAATATGAAATTTGACAGAAACATTATGTTAAAATTGCTTGTTAACTGGTATTAACAATGTGACACAATCCATTCTTATATATGATAATGTATACTTCACAAGTCATTGTCACTTCCTGAAATTCTCATTTGGACCTACCCAAAACCCACAGCTGTGGCCATAGCTAATCCCAATGCTGCTGACTTGCCACGACCTCTTGCTGCTGTCATGGCTACAGTGCTACGCAATGTCTTCTCTGATATTGCCTCTACAAATTTCAGCAAACCTTTCGCCTGAAATGATAAAGAATTAAAATGCAGTAAAGCTTACAGCATGAAATGACATCGAGTTCTCTTACAAACTTAAGATGTACCTTAGAAATGTCCATAACCGTTAGCTGATTTTGTGAAACTTAGGGACAGCATATTATGGAGAACACTAAGGACCGACAAGAAGAATTCTGAATCCTTCATGTATGTTGTATGTATGTATGTATGTATGTATGTATGTATGTATGTATGTATGTATGTATGTATGTATGTATGTATGTATGTATGTATGTATGTATGTATGTATGTATGTATGTATGTATGTATGTATGTATGTATGTATGTATGTATGTATGTATGTATGTATGTATGTATGTATGTATGTATGTATGTATGTATGTATGTATGTATGTATGTATGTATGTATGTATGTATGTATGTATGTATGTATGTATGTATGTATGTATGTATGTATGTATGTATGTATGTATGTATGTATGTATGTATGTATGTATGTATGTATGTATGTATGTATGTATGTATGTATGTATGTATGTATGTATGTATGTATGTATGTATGTATGTATGTATGTATGTATGTATGTATGTATGTATGTATGTATGTATGTATGTATGTATGTATGTATGTATGTATGTATGTATGTATGTATGTATGTATGTATGTATGTATGTATGTATGTATGTATGTATGTATGTATGTATGTATGTATGTATGTATGTATGTATGTATGTATGTATGTATGTATGTATGTATGTATGTATGTATGTATGTATGTATGTATGTATGTATGTATGTATGTATGTATGTATGTATGTATGTATGTATGTATGTATGTATGTATGTATGTATGTATGTATGTATGTATGTATGTATGTATGTATGTATGTATGTATGTATGTATGTATGTATGTATGTATGTATGTATGTATGTATGTATGTATGCATGCATGCATGCATGTATGTATGTATGTTTGTATTTTTAATGTAGCTTTAAAAAATTTTCAGTCATATCTCTACGATGTCTGCAATGTGGCAATTTATAATGATGTCCATTACTGAGGCAATATGCTGCGGACATATAGAAACATGTCCCACCCAGTCACATTATCCCGGACACCAAGCCGACCAGTCCTAACACTAACCTCTTAATGCTGAGTGCCATGCGAGGCAGCCGAGTACCATCTTTGGTATGATTCAGCAGAGGAACTAACCCACGACCTCCTACATATGAGGTGGATGTTCTAACCACTAAGCCACAGGAGCAGTTGTTGCAATCAGTCCATGAGAATAATGGCAGCAACGGACATAAGACCTTTCTCTATATTTTAGAACATTTAAAACATAATCAACTTGTTCATAATATTTAAGACTGATGGAGTCTGAATGAAAAATTGAAACATATACTACATGCATGTTCTCATACAAGCAAAAACATGTCTTTAAATTTTCTCTAATACCTAGATTGTTTTAGATTCCTTGTCAGTGTACAATAAAAGTCATTACATCAATGTTATTAATGAACAATTTCTTAAATTTCATCATAATTCGAAATGCAGTTAGTTCTAATTAGCCAACTGTAATATCTAGTCAGCTAGCCAATTGTAATATCCAATCATTGAACCAATTGTAATGTCCAAACAGATAATGAAAGGTTAGTATGTCTGAATGATCCATGGCAAACTTCTTTTCCAAATACAGCCTGATTTCAATTGCACACATTTCACAAATTACCTTTATTTTATTTCCAACACCTTTATAGATTAAAATCTAAGTAAATTTTTTTAGTCCTTCAGTAATGCAACTATCTTGGCAATACTTGGCCATATTTGTTTCAACAATATTTGGCAATAATTGTTTCAACAGCACAAGTCTCAAAAACATGTAGTGGAATTAGTCACAATTCATTGCACTGCAAGTATGTGCAGAACAAGCTCCTTAAGGGTTCAAAGTTCAGAAAAAAACAATGTTTGCTCCAAACAACAAAACAGAGCAAAGTCAGGTGGTTCAATGTGAACTTTCCTGGTCACATGTACCTGGATTCTGTTTTCATAAAATTCTGTGAAAGTCAGTTCAATAACAAATTAAGAAAATGAAATATAATTCTTCTTTTTAAGCCTCTCCTGTGTTCTTTTATTACCAAATTTAAATCTTAAAACACAAAATATGAAAACTTTAGCTTTAGTCACTGCAGAAATGGTGAAAATCAAACCGGATTTGTGTCCATTTAATGCAAAGTATCACATAAATTTGATTTCAATCCATGAAGTCCTTGAAACAATTGAGTGAAATCAAAATCAAAGTGCAAAGTTCCAAGTCAAACTGGGGTCAAAACTGCTGGAAAGCTGAAATCAACCTTGACCTTGGTCTTCCTTAGCAAATCCTCATGCCAAGTTTCCTTTCAATCCATTAATTTCTTCAAAAATTATAAAGCAGAAGTTATATTTGTCTCACAAAATAGCAAGACATGACTGATGAACATTATCAATCCTATGTCATCCCTACTTAGATATGGTAAAAGCATAAAAACACTACATTTTCTTTTGCACTTAAATTTATGGATTGTGGAAGTATATATCAAAATATTATAAATCGTTGAAATATGTTTCAAATTAAACAAATTCAACTGTACTCTTGGAAATGAGTCGTATGCAACTGCTATAAATAGAAAATAATGACAGTATATTCAGGTCTAAGATGGACAAATGTATTCTTATGCAGAAGTCGTCTTTTTTTTTAGGCTATTCTCTAAATTTATATGATCTGTTGGAAAGAAATAACAAAACATACTTTTTTATTGCTTTATTTTTGTGTAAATGAATCCAAAAGGTGTAATCCATATACATTCAAAGCCTAAGGCACAAAGATTGGCATGTATGCCCCTGCTACCTTGATAACAATGATAAACACAATGGTATGTGCATTGCAAATCAGACTTGCTGAGTCATCAGAGAGTATAAATTCAGAGCTTGTTAGGTTTATAATAAAAAGAACACGTTCTCCTTGTGAATAGATTTCATCTTGTGGTATAAAAACATGATATATTTTACTCTGTTGCTTCACCTCTGGTGAAAACAACACATTTTTTGACCCACACAATGAAATATATCCTCTATTAACATACAGAAAAATATATTTTTAATTATTCTAATTATTACCCAATATTTGTAGAATAAAATTGATTACATCACATTTACGTGAGAATTGTCTCTTTACAATTATTTGAGATTACATGGAGAATCAGTAACCAATTTTAGGTGATCACAATTATTTGTTTTACTAGGAAAATCAGTAATCAATTATAAGTGATTCCAATTATTTGTTATTACTTTGAAAATCAGTAATAAGTTATAGATGTTTATATTCATTTATGATTATTAGGTAAATCTGAAATGAATTATAGGAGATGACTATTATTTGTGATTACTTTCAAAATTAGTAATCAATAGCAATTATTACAATTACTTGTGATCATTTAGAAAATTAGTAATCAATTATAATCTGTTTCTAGTAGGAAGCACATGAGCCATGAAAATTCACACTCTACACTCATACCTGTGACTCATTTATTGACAGAAAGTCAGGAACAACACTTTGTACATTTTGAAGATCAAGTCTGCTAACCCTTTATTAAAGCAGCATAAAAAACCTGTTGACAATAGGATAATAGTCTGCATGACAATGTGTTGTGATCAGGTAACTATGTATACAGGAAAATGCCAGATGATGGAACATTCATGCCAGATTAGTATTTTAAGTGAACTTGCTCTTACCTGGTTAATAATTCAAGTAAACTTGCCCTTACTCACCTGGTCCAGAGTCTTACAGCAGTTCACCAGTGCTCCAACAGGCTGTGTGTCCTGAAGAGAGTCTTTCAAGTCCCGTAACTCTTGCTCAGATTGACTAAGGGTATCCTCCTGTTGGAATAATTACATGAAAATTTAAATACATAAACCTCAATGATTTATTCCAAAGATAAGACTAATGGGCTATGTACAATCATTCAATGATCAAGCTGTCTAGATGATGTACTATGTAATCAATTGAAAGTGTCAAGTCATTATAAGAACACTCTTTTGTATCTTCATCCATATTTTATTGCTATTGTAGGTGTAACACCATTTTTCAGGACAAGATAGTCCATATATGGTAGTTTATAAATATGAAATATACTCTTAAACAATACTGGTATTACAAATCAAAAATTCAGAAGACAACACTTTCTTCCCTGGTAATCCATTCCTCATATAATAAATATTTTGTAGAAATATGAAAGTTCATAATTACAATTTAATAAACAAAAATGTCTACTGCAGCGCATGAAAACTATCCTAAGCCTAATATATACTGGAAGAACAGATGGTTAAGGATATATGACACTAGCAAATTGTGATGTGCCACATAAAAGATAAAGAGTTAGAAAGGTCATATAAAACTAAAGTACTGTTAATTGAGCATTATATGATTGCCCTGTGCAACTTTCAATAATCTTCATTAGAATAAACAATCCTGTGGCCTGGACCAGGCTTTTAAATGTTTTGATCCCAAAATTAATAAATATTAATTGCCAATTAATAAATAAAGGCCGATTGCCAAAATAATTAAATATTAATTGCCAATTAATAAATAAAGGCCATATTTGGTAATTGCAGATGCTAGACAACCATATTTCATCTTTTTGTCATATTATCCTTAACCTTTGACCTATTACTCTGAAAATGGTAGTGTTCTCCATCTTTGAAACTGATAGTGTTCTTCATTACCCCATGTGCAAGCCATCAACAAACTGTGGCAACAATAAATCAAGCTATTATGGCAACTGTAAATTGAGTTATTGTGCAGAATTCGTTTTTCTTCTTGTAATAACTTATTCTGACACTAAACCTTTCTGCAATATCAAAACATACAAAACACCACATTATGGTGGCATGTAAAACTCCACATTATGGGGGGGGATATTGAACTCCACATATGGTGATTATATAAACTTAAAATATGAAGTCTAAATCTTGATATAAAGCACACTGCCAAAAAAGGTCCAAGACCATCTCAACTGGCACATCACCAAATGACACATCCCAGGGCAGAAAGGTTGCCTCAATTAGCTGAATCTTAAGATATTAAGTTATGCCTCCTGTACACCCCCATGCTTGAAGGACATGACATGGTGAATATTTGGAGATTATATTGTAGAATCCTTTCTACATCACATAAATGTACTATTTATGTGTGTGTGTGTGTGTGAGCGTGTGATTTAGCTATTTAATATATTTTAAACAATTTTTCAGTCATATCACATCAATGTCTGCAGTGTGACAGTGTATAGTGATGTCTATCACTAGGGCATCATGTTGCAGACATGTGGCATGATGTCCAACCCAGTTACATTATCCTGACACCAGGCTGACCGGTCCAACATTAACCTCTTAATGATAAACACAAAGTGAGGCAGCTGTTAGAACCATTTTTTTTAGTCTTTGGCATGACTCTGCTGGGGATCAAACTTGCAACCTCCCACATCCAAGGCAGATGCCCTAACTACTAGGTCACCAGAGCAGTCTTTATGTCTGTAAGAATACTTAAAATGTATGTTGTTAAAATACTGAGTCATCTCCACAAATCAATTTTTTTTTCAATCTGATTTTAAAAAGCTGTAATTGATTACCAAAGACTTGGCTGGCATAGGCTGAATGTTGAGAGCATGGGATGTTATTGGCAGCAAGTTCAGTTGGTCATCAATCACCATACAGTTCTTACAAGAGGCAAGTGACAAAAGGAACCTGAAATCAAGAAAGAATCGATCATATATATATATCTATAAAATACACATCATATGGTGAATACAAATCATATATCCTATGGTGAATAAGTCCTTTCAAGTGCACTGGATCCAGCAAAGGATCACATGTGTCAGGGACTGATTAAGATAAATGAAATAAACTGACAAAAAGAACAACAATGCCCCCCCCCCATTAATGAATGTCATACAGAGTTTTGGAATTTAGACCTTTTGGATAAACCACATGAAGACAGACCTGCCAACCCTAAAGAGATATTCTCAGTAAGTCATTTAAAAGTTTTCAGTATGTTGGACCAATTTTCAGTAAGGTGTAAAAACTATTAAGTACTGGCAACAAGTAAAATTTTAATAACCATTGCAGTTTCTATCCATGTTGTAAATTAAATTATATAGCTACTGATGTTAATAGTGCATGGTACTTTTGCACTTTCTAAGAAATGTCTGGTCAAACTCCATTTCACTTTCATGACTGGTATTGCTTCCAAGGTATCAACTGATGATCTGAATTTTGAGTGGTGTTTTGAAACAAGTGAAAACACCCTCTCACAACCTGCATTTGAATGAGGAACAATAAGTACAACCCTCATGATGCTGGACAACAATTTGTATTTGAATTGGCCATTAGAATTCTTGAGTTTGCTAATAAGATCCCATTGCTTGTCAACTCGTTTAGTGTTTAAGATCTCAGGATTCAATTCATCTACTTGGTAATTCAAAAACTCTGCTTCCAAGTTGTCTCACCAGTTGGTTTCTTTGGGTTCCATACACATAAATCTTGATGGAAAATATATCACACTGCTAAAATCACTCATCATCCTTTTTGACACATCAGCAACTGCACTGTGTTTCAGAAGTTCATTATTCAATGGAAACCTTAAAACAATGTAACCACAAACAAATAGTCCCTTACAGCTTTACAGAATGGACAAAAAAAGCTACTTTCGTACAGCTTACTTTCAGCCAAGTATTTTCTTGTTTCTGAACCTACTGTAAGTATATAATCTTACTTTTGTTTCTTGATAATATCAATATCAGTAGCTTGTGAAATTTCTGTAGCCTTTACAAATCAGATCAGCAACTGCTTTAATTCAAGCATGTTTTCTCTAAGTCTGTGGGTCATAGGCTCCTCCTGTTGCATGATTAAGTTGTACTTGTTAAATAATGGAATTATGTGGTCTAGAAATAAGCAATAAATCTTTGCCTTCTGGGATTGCAAAGCCTTACATACACTCATAGCCTTTTCCTCTCTGTAACTCATTTTTTTTACTGTCTTTCCAGTCATCTCTAACCAATGATGTCTGACATCTATACAAAGTCTTTTTATCTGATTTGTGTGATATAGATTTCTCTAAGGAACCTATCTTGGTTTTTAATTTCTCAGTCTTTCCTGCTGAGGCAGACTTGAGAGTAGTACTAGCCTGGCTTCTGATTTATCTCAAAGCTTTACTGCATGTACCTGCACTGTCATTCTTTCCTTCTTTATTAATAGATACATGTGGAACTTTAGCCTTGGAACTAGACACCTTCTATGACATCCAACTTTTGGCTTTAGCTCTTTTGCCTTTAACTTCTTGTTTCTTGGTTTCTTTACTAAAATATATTTGTAAGGGTTTCCACTGTTTCCAACAGTCCATACCTTCACCAACAGACAACAAGATGATTACACAATTCTCTGCTTTTTCACACAAAGAGTCTGAAGACCTTTCAGTTCCATTTGTCTTTTCACACTTTTATCCAAATAATATATGTCCACTAATAAGTCATCAAAACTAATAGGCAGCATATCAGCTCTTTAACTGCTAAATGTATCAAATGACATGATCATCCACTCAGATAAACTGAGGGATTCGCCATTGTTATATGTCCAAATACACCTTTATGCAACCTGTCATCACTTAAGTATTATCTGATTCAAAGGCAACACAGTTATTCCAACTTGTTTCCCTTTTTCAAATCATCATCTAATAATGTGAAAATATTTTCCTCAGTAGAGGCTCTATCACATGTTGGAAATGACAAAAGTGCTTCAGTTACAACTCCATCTGTGTTATTAAAATATCTAATGGTTTTTGGAATTCATGTGGCAGCGACAGTCTTCTTGCCCACCATGGAAAATGTTCAAGCAAACATGATATAACACACAATAAATGTAATGGTCACTTTTTGTTTTACTTTTTTCTATGCATGACCAAGTATCTTAGTAATCTCTTTTATACTTTTGCAACCACTGTTTCAGCTTTTTAGGAGGCTGGTTGTACCTTCCACCACGGATTCATTTTTGTTTAGAAAACATATTCAGATAACCAGATGACAAAACAAAAAACAAAATTTCGATCAGATGCACACATCTTACAAACAAAATAGGCAGGTAAAAAGCAACTGAGATACCAAGGTATATTGTTAGTCTGGTTCCCTATTGAAATCTACTCTAAGATGAAATTCTGAATCAAATAACATTTGGCAGGTCTGTTAAGATGGTGCATGCAATAGGGTTCCTTTAGTAGACGTTCCATCTTAGAATCAGCTATAACAATAGGTTGAAAGGAGACACCTTGCAACATATGGAAACTATTGTTTAAATGTGTGCAACATTAGATGAAAATGATTGATTGCTATAATTTTTATTTTTGAACAATGCTGGTTCATAAATTTATATATTTATGTCTAACATATGTTCACACAAACACACAATGTTCTTAACAAGGAGCAACATTATCTCAACTGGCAGAGTACTGGATTCATAATTCAAGGGTCATGGGTTTGATACCTGCCCTGGACAACAAAGGACTGTGCATTAATGTGTCCTCCTTAAAAAAAAACTTAGCTCCAATTTTATCAACATGATATTGCCCATAGTTTTGAAAGTGCCATTGAAAACCAACCAACAATTCTTAACCCTATATAAAAGTGCAAAACTCTGGAGCAATGTATATAAAAAAATGATGATGGACCAAAACTCTAATACATATGTGCTTATTATCAAACTCATCCAATCTGCTGTTGAGCTGAACATTCAAGACAAGTTTTATTTATCTCTAATAATAAATGTGAAATTTAGTGTTCACAAGATTGTGCATTTGCAATTCATATCGTAAGATGATCAACAGCCATAACTCAAAGGAAACATGGCCAGTATGTGCTCAAATGCATCCAAGCTGTTGTTGACATGAAACTTCACAGCATCTTTAGTGGAGATCTAATAATAAATAAATCAGACTGCTAAAGGTGGATTGATGGATGGAAGCACAAAGACCTTTTCTGTCTTCTCACCATGTCATCTAAAGACAATTAACAAGATGAATATCCAGATGGAAAAAAAAGGTTAATTCATTTTGCTCCACTGATGAATGAAAAATTGGAATTTTTTAAACTGTTTCTGCCATAGGTCCTTAGGTTTAACTGAACAACAATCGACATACAAAAATCCTGATCTGCCATAGCACAATGCACCTGCAAATCTGAGTCAGTCTATACTGCTTGTTTTACTGACTACTCCTAACAAACTGTACAAACCCAGATCTGCCAGTACTTAATGCGACAACAGATACTGGTCTGCATTTCGACCCATAAGCAAGTATATACAATATCTTTATTCCTATTTGTCAATCCAGCAATGAGAAATTTATCTCATTTTAAAAGGAACTGGGGTAGTGGGTTCAACAGTGCTAGTTCAACTTATTATCCCCAACAAAATCCATCAACACTGATTGGCTGGTGCATTTATGCTATGGCAGATCTGAGTCAATGCAATTTGCAGCTGGATCTGACAATTATGCCTTTATATGCAGTACATTTGTTGCTTTTGTGATTATTTGTGATTTATGTGTTACTATGATTCTAAAAATAGGACAATTCGCTTACAATTATTTGGCACATTCAGGTTGGTGGTCTGGTACTCTGATCAATCTGGTATTTTATATACACAGTATATACTGACTTCAATGGAACTAGACGGTAAAAGCACTCTTAATTTAAAAAAAAAAAATGCTGGTTCGTTACCTTTCATTAAAACGTCCAACTACATCATGGTGGGCTTCTGTTCTGTATCTTGCATGAACATCCTGGAAAAAAAAACATTTCTTTTTCTTAAGAAAAAAAATGATTACTAAAACAAAACATCATGAGTACCTTTTAAAAAAACTGTTATGAAAATACATCTTAAACAAGCTACTGACAACCTCCAATAATACAGACACTACTAAGTTTTTGTCCAAAAATATTTATGTATATAAAACAGAGTAACATATCAAAAGAGAAATACATTGTCAGGAAAGGTATTTTTTGTATCAAAATGTGAAAATCTATATATCCTGGCATGATGTTCTTTGCTCTAAAATTTGGTCATCCTGAAAATGACCTTTCATAAAAACTTGCAAATGAAAATTATTATTATGCAGTTAACTTGTTCAAAATTATAAAATCATGAATTAAAAGCTTTATTATTAAAAGTACTTATTTTTAGCATATTTTCATAAGTGGCAATTTTCAAGATTTTATAGATAAATTTGTGATTTGGGAAAAAAAAGCTATCCCTACTGCCAATAAAAGTGATACACCCCCTCATAAAAACAGTAGATGATAAAAATGCAAAAGTTTAATTTACAATTGCATCTTTTTACCTTATGTAAGTTGAAAATATCATGCATTCACCACCTTTTAGGAAAATTAATATTTCATGAATGAGATATGAAAATATTTCATCAGAGTCATCATGTAATGTAAAAAGATGGGACCCAGATGGCCATGTCGTCTTAGGTGCTTTTACCTTACAGATCACAGACATCTCAATTCTGGCCATGTGGATTCAAATCTAGGGCTTGGCCAATGTGGGTAGGTTAGAAAGCTTGCCATGGGTTGTTAATCCTTCACAAGGCATTGCTGGGTTCTTATATTACAAGATATACTGGCTGTCATGTCCCACCTTGTCCCATTATCATGACACCAGGCTGACCTGTCCTAAAATTAACATCTTATTCTTGAGTGCCTAGCATGGCAGCTATTAGTACCATTTTTATGTCTTTGGTATGACTACTGGGGTTTAAACCTTCGACTTCCCACATCCAAGGCAGATGCTCTAACCACTAGGTCTCCAGAATGGAATACATGTATAATACAAAAAAATTGTACTTCCAACATATACATGTAGGTATTATTGCAGTAAACAACAGAATCTATATTGTTACTAGTAGTCATAGCCAATGCATATACAACACTGGTTTTAAAACACAATTACTATAATTACTATAAACAGCACATTAGTCTTTAATATTCAATGTTAAGAAAAATGTATGCACAAGGATCATTCTTCTTTCAGTCACAATAACATTGATATGTAACAAAAAAAACCCAGTTGGCTTCTCTCCTCCCAAAGTGTGTGATATCCAAAAAATGTTGGTCTTGATCTGTGATACAGAACACAAATTTTATGCAAAAATCATATTTCTTCTTTCAGCCAGTGACTTGACCTTTTACATCAAAATAACATCCTTAATATTCCTAAATGCAAGCCATGCACACAAAGTTTGTTGTAAATATGTGATTTAAAACATTATTGTGTGGAAGTCTTTTTTTAAAATTCTTTTCGTCAGTAAGTGACCTTGACTTTTGTTCTTCTGGTCTCCAAACTAATAGAAGTATTACCCCAAGTAAAAGGCACCTATTTTACTCTTGGTCTGGTTGCATTTTACTGTTTATTTTGATGCATTATACCTCCTGATTTAGAACTAAGTCTTTTGTATTATTTTGATGTGATATTTTGCAATATTGCAAAACATAAAACCTGTGCTACAAAACCAAGTCCCTATCATCAAAATGTTAAATATGACTTGCTGAATGCATCAAATCACTTAATATAAAACACTAGTTGAAGGTGCATTTGATTCTATGACTCTGAGCATAAAACATCTGGAACTTGAACTAACAGATCAATATGCCAACATCTTGGGACTAAATGCTTAAATTAGTTTTGTTTAATATAATTCCATAAAATAACAGTTTATGCATTTTTAGGAGAACTGTTTATAGACATGGAAATCTAATCATTCAGAAAACTAATTATCAATATTTTTTAATGTAATCCTGAACTTTAGTAAGTATGAATCTTTGTGTGTGTAAATCAATTAAGTCAACCCATGAAAGTTTTGTTTAAAATATAGTAGCTTTATGACACTGATAGAGTACACTCATACAAAACATGAAATATTTTAATCAATGAAACAACATAAGCAGCCTTGAGTATCAATAAGCCCCATTAGGTAAAACTAAGCCTCCAGCCCCTTGTGTGAATAACGGTCTGCGGGCTACTGATAGAACAATGAAGAAGCAGGTTCTCTATGACAAGAGAGT
>JAEAOA010000646.1:2500000-2610000 GCA_016746295.1 Potamilus streckersoni | reverse complement strand
AGTGTGATGCATGGATTGATAGAGACACAATGTGATGCATGGATTGATAGAGAAGACACAGTGTGATGCATGGATTGATAGAGAAGACACAATGTGATGCATGGATTGATAGAAGACACAATGTGATGCATGGATTGATAGAGAAGACACAGTGTGATGCATGGATTGATAGAGAAGACACAATGTGATGCATGGATTGATAGAGAAGACAAAATGTGATGCATGGATTGATAGAGAAGACACAATGTGATGCATGGATTGATAGAGAAGACACAATGTGATGCATGGATTGATAAAGAAGACACAGTGTGATGCATGGATTGATAGAGACACAGTGTGATGCATGGATTGATAGAGAAGACACAATGTGATGCATGGATTGATAGAGAAGACACAGTGTGATGCATGGATTGATAGAGAAGACACAATGTGATGCATGGATTGATAGAGAAGACACAGTGTGATGCATGGATTGATAGAGAAGACAGTGTGATGCATGGATTGATAGAAGACACTGTGATGCATGGATTGATAGAGAAGACACAATGTGATGAATGGATTGATAGTGAAGACACAATGTGATGCATGGATTGATAGAGAAGACACAGTGTGATGCATGGATTGATAGAGACACAATGTGATGCATGGATTGATAGAGAAGACACAGTGTGATGCATGGATTGATAGAGAAGACACAATGTGATGCATGGATTGATAGAAGACACAATGTGATGCATGGATTGATAGAGAAGACACAGTGTGATGCATGGATTGATAGAGAAGACACAATGTGATGCATGGATTGATAGAGAAGACAAAATGTGATGCATGGATTGATAGAGAAGACACAATGTGATGCATGGATTGATAGAGAAGACACAATGTGATGCATGGATTGATAAAGAAGACACAGTGTGATGCATGGATTGATAGAGACACAGTGTGATGCATGGATTGATAGAGAAGACACAATGTGATGCATGGATTGATAGAGAAGACACAGTGTGATGCATGGATTGATAGAGAAGACACAATGTGATGCATGGATTGATAGAGAAGACACAGTGTGATGCATGGATTGATAGAGACACAATGTGATGCATGGATTGATAGAGAAGACACAGTGTGATGCATGGATTGATAGAGACGACACAATGTGATGCATGGATTGATAGAGAAGACACAGTGTGATGCATGGATTGATAGAGACACAATGTGATGCATGGATTGATAGAGAAGACACAATGTGATGCATGGATTGATAGAGAAGACACAGTGTGATGCATGGATTGATAGAGACACAATGTGATGAATGGATTGATAGAGAAGACACAATGTGATGCATGGATTGATAGAGAAGACACAATGTGATGCATGGATTGATAGAGACACAATGTGATGCATGGATTGATAGAGACACAGTGTGATGCATGGATTGATAGAGACACAATGTGATGAATGGATTGATAGAAGACACTGTGATGCAAGGATTGATAGAGAAGACACAGTGTGATGCATGGATTGATAGAGAAGACACAATGTGATGCATGGATTGATAAAGAAGACACAGTGTGATGCATGGATTGATAGAGAAGACACAGTGTGATGCATGGATTGATAGAGAAGACAGTGTGATGCATGGATTGATAGAGAAGACACAATGTGATGCATGGATTGATAGAGACACAATGTGATGCATGGATTGATAGAGAAGACACAATGTGATGCATGGATTGATAGAGAAGACACAGTGTGATGCATGGATTGATAGAGAAGACACAGTGTGATGCATGGATTGATAGAGAAGACACAGTGTGATGCATGGATTGATAGAGAAGACACAATGTGATGCATGGATTGATAGAAGACACAATGTGATGCATGGATTGATAGAGAAGACACAATGTGATGCATGGATTGATAGAGAAGACACAGTGTGATGCATGGATTGATAGAGAAGACACAGTGTGATGCATGGATTGATAGAGAAGACACAATGTGATGCATGGATTGATAGAGAAGACACAATGTGATGCATGGATTGATAGAGAAGACACAGTGTGATGCATGGATTGATAGAGAAGACAGTGTGATGCATGGATTGATAGAAGACACAATGTGATGCATGGATTGATAGAGAAGACACAGTGTGATGCATGGATTGATAGAGAAGACACAGTGTGATGCATGGATTGATAGAGAAGACACAGTGTGATGCATGGATTGATAGAGAAGACACAATGTGATGCATGGATTGATAGAGAAGACACAGTGTGATGCATGGATTGATAGAGAAGACACAGTGTGATGCATGGATTGATAGAGAAGACACAGTGTGATGCATGGATTGATAGAGAAGACACAATGTGATGCATGGATTGATAGAAGACACAATGTGATGCATGGATTGATAGAGAAGACACAGTGTGATGCATGGATTGATAGAGAAGACACAGTGTGATGCATGGATTGATAGAGAAGACACAGTGTGATGCATGGATTGATAGAGAAGACACAGTGTGATGCATGGATTGATAGAGAAGACACAATGTGATGCATGGATTGATAGAAGACACAGTGTGATGCATGGATTGATAGAGAAGACACAATGTGATGCATGGATTGATAGAGAAGACACAATGTGATGCATGGATTGATAGAGAAGACACAATGTGATGCATGGATTGATAGAGAAGACACAGTGTGATGCATGGATTGATAGAGAAGACACAATGTGATGCATGGATTGATAGAGAAGACACAATGTGATGCATGGATTGATAGAGAAGACACAATGTGATGCATGGATTGATAGAGACACAATGTGATGCATGGATTGATAGAGAAGACACAGTGTGATGCATGGATTGATAGAGAAGACACAATGTGATGCATGGATTGATAGAGAAGACACTGTGATGCATGGATTGATAGAGAAGACACAGTGTGATGCATGGATTGATAGAGACACAATGTGATGCATGGATTGATAGAGACACAATGTGATGCATGGATTGATAGAGACACAGTGTGATGCATGGATTGATAGAAGACACTGTGATGCATGGATTGATAGAGAAGACACAGTGTGATGCATGGATTGATAGAGAAGACACAATGTGATGCATGGATTGATAGAGAAGACACAATGTGATGCATGGATTGATAGAGAAGACACAGTGTGATGCATGGATTGATAGAGAAGACACAATGTGATGCATGGATTGATAGAGAAGACACAATGTGATGCATGGATTGATAGAGAAGACACAGTGTGATGCATGGATTGATAGAGACACAGTGTGATGCATGGATTGATAAAGAAGACACAGTGTGATGAATGGATTGATAGAGAAGACACAATGTGATGCATGGATTGATAGAGACACAATGTGATGAATGGATTGATAAAGACAATGTGATGAATGGATTGATAAAGACACAGTGTGATGAATGGATTGATAGAGAAGACACAATGTGATGCATGGATTGATAGAGAAGACACAATGTGATGCATGGATTGATAGAGACACAATGTGATGCATGGATTGATAGAGAAGACACAATGTGATGCATGGATTGATAGAGAAGACACAATGTGATGCATGGATTGATAGAGAAGACACAATGTGATGCATGGATTGATAGAGAAGACAATGTGATGCATGGATTGATAGAGAAGACACAGTGTGATGCATGGATTGATAGAGAAGACACAGTGTGATGCATGGATTGATAAAGAAGACACAATGTGATGCATGGATTGATAGAGAAGACACAATGTGATGCATGGATTGATAGAGAAGACACAATGTGATGCATGGATTGATAGAGAAGACACAGTGTGATGCATGGATTGATAAAGACAATGTGATGCATGGATTGATAGAGACACAATGTGATGCATGGATTGATAAAGAAGACACAGTGTGATGAATGGATTGATAGAGAAGACACAATGTGATGCATGGATTGATAGAGAAGACACAATGTGATGCATGGATTGATAAAGAAGACACAGTGTGATGAATGGATTGATAGAGAAGACACAATGTGATGCATGGATTGATAGAGACACAATGTGATGCATGGATTGATAGAGACACAGTGTGATGCATGGATTGATAGAAGACACAGTGTGATGCATGGATTGATAGAGAAGACACAATGTGATGCATGGATTGATAGAGAAGACACAATGTGATGCATGGATTGATAGAGAAGACACAATGTGATGCATGGATTGATAGAGAAGACACAGTGTGATGCATGGATTGATAGAGAAGACACAATGTGATGCATGGATTGATAGAGACACAGTGTGATGCATGGATTGATAGAGAAGACACAATGTGATGCATGGATTGATAGAGACACAGTGTGATGCATGGATTGATAGAGAAGACACAGTGTGATGCATGGATTGATAAAGAAGACACAGTTTGATGCATGGATTGATAGAAGACACAGTGTGATGCATGGATTGATAGAGAAGACACAGTGTGATGCATGGATTGATAGAGAAGACAGTGTGATGCATGGATTGATAGAGACACAGTGTGATGCATGGATTGATAGAGAAGACACAATGTGATGCATGGATTGATAGAGACACAGTGTGATGCATGGATTGATAGAGAAGACACAATGTGATGCATGGATTGATAGAAGACACAATGTGATGCATGGATTGATAGAGACACAATGTGATGCATGGATTGATAGAGAAGACACAATGTGATGCATGGATTGATAGAGACACAATGTGATGAATGGATTGATAAAGACACAATGTGATGAATGGATTGATAGAGAAGACACAATGTGATGCATGGATTGATAGAGACACAATGTGATGCATGGATTGATAGAGAAGACAGTGTGATGCATGGATTGATAGAGAAGACACAGTGTGATGCATGGATTGATAGAGAAGACACAATGTGATGCATGGATTGATAGAGAAGATACAGTGTGATGTATGGATTGATAGATGTGATCCACAGATGTGATCCACAGATTGATAGAGAAGAGAGTATGATAAAATGATTGATAGAGAAAAGACAAGGTGATGCACGGATGGATAGAAGACACAATGTGATGCATGGACAAATGGAGAAGACAGTGTTATTTCAAACTAGATTTCAAGTAGCATAATAAACTGGGACTGATGTTTTGCCAAAAGATTATCCCATGCTACCACTCAACAATTGCCTTGATCATGTCTGCCTAATATGCAAGTGCAACTTGCTGAAGGAAATACTGCCCTCTCACAGGTCAAAGGAAAATGATGTATTGAAATCTATTTACAACTTGCTCTTTTGCATTATTATATGTATATATACGACTGATTGCTAAATTGGAAACAATAATATCAGCCCATGTTAATCGATAAACTTCTGACTAGAAAAACAATAATAAATAAACTGGGACTGATGTTTAGCTCAGGCATTCAGCTTCATATGCCTGTCCAAAGTTTGGCTTAAAATCATAGATTAATGAATGCCAAAACGTTATCCCACAAATAATTGATTGCTAAATTGGAAACAAGAATATCAGCCTATGTTAATCGATAGACTTCTGACTAGAATAACAAGACACAAACACTAACATTCAAACATAGCAGTCAATTTATAGTATGTACATGAAACAGTTTCAAGAAAATAGACAGGTTCTTGAATGTGAAACCACATGTCAAAGATTCATCCTATTTTGATACCACATACATAGCGGACCAGTCTAAATTGAAAATAAATTGTGTTAGATATTTTAATAAACAGGCTGATGCAAATCAAAAGCACTTTTAAAGGTTTGAAATAAGAATGTGACAGTGATGTAATACAACAGTCATCATTTGTGGACTTCACAACCAATTGTGAAACTTGTACATGTAGACTACTTAAAGTAAGTGTTGTGTAAAAATAATTTATCAATTTCTTTTGTGTCTGTACTCTTAATCCACATGGATTTAGCTAATTTATGACAAAAATTTTGACTGCAGATCCATGTAAGTAGCAAAAATAAATGTACATTTTTCATACTTTTCTGTAATTAATAATTATGGCAAGTAATAAATGAATTGTTCTTTTTATGCTCAGAGTATGCATTTTTGCCACATATTAGTAACAATTAAACTTACGCTCTTTTGGGGGCGTGCATGCATGAACCCACAACAAAGCAGTTCAGGTTCACACTTAATACAATTTCCCTTTCATCAGGTACCCTGGTAACCAATCATTAGGATCAATGAGGACAATTTTCCTAAAATTTTGACATCTCTAGTGTGATGCATGGACTGTTGGAGAAAACTGTGCATGATGAATGGATTTCTGGAGAAGGCACACAATGTGATGCATGGAGTAATAGAAAAGATAGAGTGATCAGGGATTATGGCAGTCAGTTATTCTGCAAGAGTACCAAAATTTAGGAGCATGAATGAGAGAGATAGAGAGAGACAGAGAGCAAATCAATAATTGGTAACAAAGTTTCTAACAAGATATTATGCAATTTTACTGCCAACCAATCAAAAAGCTCCAAAAAACTGATGTTCAACCAATCAAAAAGCTCTTTGCATTCATTAGTGTTATGTGTTTGAAATGATGTTTAAAAAATGTAACATAAAATCTTAACATAAATGATATTGCAGAAAGTGCCACCTATCACGTTCTTGTATATGTACATCCAGACAAACAAAAAGATCAACTTACTTGCAGAATACACATTCCATATGTATTTCCAAGTATCTTGTGTGTTTCTGCATAGTAACAGTAACGAATGTTAGTGGCTGAGACAAACAGTTCAAATGGATCATCTTCATTTATGTCCAGTCTGCCACTTTTAATCTTCTTCTGCAGCTGCCTCATGCGCTTTTTTCTGTGACTGAAATGCAAGGAAAGTAGTTTACAAACAAGTTTAAAAAAACAAATTTAGATTTTAGTTTAAATTTCTTTTTCCTGTTCCTAGGAAAATTGTTTTAAAGGATATTTTGAGTGTAATACTCAGTTTTGTTATTTATATTTAATTTCTATTATGTTGGCATTTGTTCATGATCATATGTCATACATATATTTAGTTTCGATTCTGTGTTGGAGTTTGTTCATTATTAAATATTATGTATATGTTTAATTTGTACTGTGTGTTGGCTTTTGTTCATGACTATATATTTTACATATGTTTAATTTGTATTGTGTGATTGACCTTTATCAATAATCATGAGTAGAAGTTAGGCCTGCATATCTAATATCATGTAGGATAAACATGTTTACTTGATTCCAAGTTCTAGATACTGCTTTGATTCTCTCAGAATAATCTAGAAACAAATTTTGTTTCCTTTTCATTGAAATTTCCATTAAAATGACAGAGCAACTATAAGATTTATTTATAACTTAGAATTTTCTGTAAATGAACTTTTGACCTTTAGCCTGGTTCTCAAATTGTGTCAGGTTTTAATAATAAGGTTGATTATATTGGAATTATTCATTCCTACCTTACATTAGAAGTGGATCAGTCTCATTGTTGTTTTCAGTTTTTAATTGATGGGGACTTATTTAAATTATTCACTGGAATTACAAAAGTACGGATTAATATTTCTTGGACTAAATCGTTCTTCTGGAACTATTGTGAATTCATTTAAGGACATTTTGGATTATATCATTTTGATACCTTAAGACTGTTGGCACATTAGCACACTCATGAATACAATCACATAAGCATATTCAATATGGGTTAATTCGGAATACCACTGTCCATTCATAATTACCAGGGTGATAAAATGAGCTATAGGTTGTTTGTTTACCATTTACCAGTTTCTGCAAGTGTTTGATAAGGCAGCACTCGCTTTGTTTTCCACCTCAGATGTGGGAGGTTGTGGGTTCAATTCCCTGCCAAGTCATACCAAAGACTTACAAATATGGCACTAACAGCTGCCTCACTTGGTGCTCAGCATTAAGAGGTTGGTGTTAGGACTGATGGGCCTGTTTTCAGGATTTTGTGACTGGGTGGGACGTCATGCTACATGTCTGCGGCATGATGCCCCAGTGCTAGGCATCACTATAAACTGTCACAATGCGGACATCATAGCAATATGACTGAACTTTTTTTTATAAAAAAAAGCTATGTTAAAAATCCAAATCACACACACACACACACACACACACACACACACACACACACACACACACACACACACACACACACACACACACACACACATTGTTTTCAAGTTGACAATCCTTTTGACTGAGCCTTGAATATTTGTACTTTTCAGTGCCAAGCAGAGGTCTAACTCTTCCTGTAAAAAATTGACCTTAATCACATAGGTTGTTTTCCCATGTGACAACCCTTTGATTGTGCCGCAAGTGTGGTTCAGTGGCAAGTGACAGAGGGTGGTTATTTGATCATGCGCATAACTGACACATTCAATTGCAACTTCGATGACAGAGGATTTCAGAACTTTATCAGACACTAAGGATGAATTTTAGGACTTTGTAGCAAATACACACAGGCCAACCATTATTATTTTGGCATAATCATTACAACCCTTTTCTCATCAAATTACACTTGCAAGAATATGGATTAGGTTTTTTTTGTTTCATTAAATTTTTTTTACAAAATAAAGAAAAAGTCGTTTTTGTCATTTTTATTATCATCTCTTTAAATCCAATCACATAAATTTGAGAATATTCTTCAAAAGATGACTGCTCTGTAAGAATAGCATAAGAGCACTTTCCTGAGTTGCTATTTATAGCATAAGAGTACTTTCCTGAGTTGCTATTTATAGCATAAGAGTACTTTCCTGAGTTGCTATTTATAGCAACTCTAATGACTCTATATGACCAATTTCCAAGAAAACAAACGAGTTTCTTCAAATATGAACTTTGCCTACAAAAATTTATTATATTGACAACCTTGTTAGTTAACACTATACTTGTAATGAAAATGTTCCAGATGTTTAGCGAAACACTTTACAGTGGATGTAATAAGAACAGATGGATCTTTTAAAACTTCAAAACATGTCAAACCTGAAAAAAGTGACAAATCAATGCCACTTTACAACCTTTAAAAGAAGAATAGAAGAGTAACATATTACAGGACTTTAAGCACACAATCACATTGAATGCAGAATTCCAGTTCATAATCATTTATCAAAACTAATTTTTCAGTACATTTTGTGTTTGTATTAATCCATATGGATTTTTCCCATAGCACAGAGTTAGGTAATTAGATGAATCTTTATTCTGGCATGTAATATACAAAAATGATGCTAAGTAGTGATATATATCTGGTACTGCAAGTTTTAAAGAAATGCATGTTCAACTTCAGGTTTGTACACATTTAATACAATTTCTCCTTGACTGGGTATCTGAGTAAATGATCATTTGGAACAAATGGTACAAGTTTTCTAAATTCTGGCAGCTTTAACCATGACCACTGTTAAAGCTACATTAAAGATCTAAATCACACACTCACACACACAGTACAAAGGTGGAGTTTAGTTGTACTCCAAAGCCTTAAAGGAAATTTTAGTGGGCCATGAATACTCTAAATCAAAATGTGGAAAATTAATCCAATAAATATATATCATAGTCTAACACATAAAGAGTACCTGCTGAATCCTAATTCCTTCTTGTAACACCAAAGAACAGATGGCCTGGCCTTCAGAAGTGCTTTGGACAGCATATGATGCAAGATGACGACCTAGAAAGGGTATGAAACTTTTTGGTTCGAATGTACTGCATCTACCTATAAATTAACTTCTAACAATAGAAAAAAACTAAAACAATTAGTGCTAATTCCATTTTTCTATATTTAATGGTATATCTTTATGATAATAAAACTGAAGTCTAAACTGTAGAAACAATAACAAGGCTACAATGCTGAAAGGTTGATATGTAATATACATCCATTAACCAAGTGTTCATGTATGTTTTAAACTGCTTATAGCTGACTTACATCAAATTTGTGCAAGGACACATTCCTTTTTTTTATTTAAAATCCTAACAAAAGAAACCCCGTTTAAGATCATTGAATAAACATATAAAAAAGTAGACTTTGTCAATGAATGGCTGTTAATATTACTGGATAAAAAAGTTAGAATATTGATGACGGACTTTTAATAAGCTGACATGTGGTACGCATGAATTCATGCATCAATAAAATTTATGTTGTCTCTTTGGCTTGTGGGTTTGTGGGAAAGCTTGCCAGTAGCTTATTACTAATTTGTAGTTCTTACTGGTGTTTTCCCCATGTTTTGCTGCCACATATAGCCTGTATTGTGCTGAGAAATATAATACATCATTCAAACACGTGTGTATCCACCTGGTTAACCATTTTGAGTTCTCTATGTAAAATCTATTTAGAGCTTATGTATAACTTTTTTGATGAATTCTACATTAAACCTATGACCGAATGCTCATTCCAGGGCCCAATGAACCAATTAAATTCAACAACCATTCATGTCAAGCTGAAGTACACGTGTAAACAGTTGCTGACCTGAAAATGATGTGTTGTGATAATCACTACTACTACTCTATAACTGAGACACAATTTTTTTGTTGTAACAACCACATTAAGCATTAACATATAAATACAAATTGTATACTGAATGAACTAATTTGCAGTTCTTTAGCATCAATACTTTTCAAATGTATGAACTGTACAAATTATGCATGATTTGGACACTCAAGTGCATTGACATTACATAAAGAAAAACAAAACATAGTTTAATAAACTTATATTTGCTTTTTATATGTTTTTAATTTATAGATTTGTTTACTTATTTATTCCAAAGTAATGAAATACATATATATTTTTTAACATCAGTTTTCTCCTTTTCATGATCACAAATTTTAAATTTTAACTCTTACCTTAATCAACTGACAAAAAACAGAACTAGTTGAAAGGACTTAAATTTATTGACTCTGTCATACCTGATCTCGTCCATGATCCCCAATGATCAAAAACATTGTGCGATGTTTCTGGGCCACTCCATTTTCTATCTGGATTCTTATTCTGTTGTCTATTTTTTTTCTCACCATGGTTCAAAGAACTTTATTTCTGAAATAATAAGAAATACTAATGAATTGTTTAATTTTGGAAAACTCTCAGCAATGGACAATTAGGCTTGGCAATAATTTTTTTTATCACATATGACTGAGAAGAGAAATTCAGTGTGCTGCACAGGTTCCTGCTGCATGCCAAGCCACTAGGGTTTTCACTCTTGCATTAAAACCAAGATACTTTACAAGGTGAACGAAACACTGTTTGTTAGTAGAGGAATTAATTCAAGTCAATTATTTATGAAAAGTCACTGCAAAGTCAAAAGGGAAAATGAAAATTTCTCATATGCATTAAAAAGGCAACATATGTGCTAATAACATGATTCCAGTCACTTTGCACTAATAACAGGATTCCAGTTACTTTGTGCTAATAACATGATTCCAGTCACTTTATGCTAATAACATGATTCCAGTCACTTTGCACTAATAACATGATTCCAGTCACTTTGCACTAATAACGTGATTCCAGTCACTTTGTGCTAATAACATGATTCCAGTCACTTTGCACTAATAACATGATTCCAGTCACTTTGTGCTAATAACATGATTCTAGTCACTTTGCACTAATAACATGATTCCAATCTCTTTGTGCTAATAACATGATTCTAGTCACTTTGTGCTAATAACATGATTCCAGTCACTTTGTGCTAATAACATGATTCCAGTCACTTTGTGATAATATGATTCCAGTCACTTTGTGATAATATGATTCCAGTCACCTTGTGCCCACTAGTTTGAACACAGCTTAATATATGTTTAAATGTACTCATAATTCAAAGTTCTGCCTCAAGAAGGCAAACCCTTATTCCAAAGCCATTATTCACAGTGACAGACCTCCCACAATCATTGCATAGTTTAAAGTCTATATCTTTAATGCTGAAGAGGTCATTTGACATTTAAAGCTGCACTGTTTATACAGCATAGTTTAGTTACTGCCTGTGAACATTTAAAAAATTGGTAGCATGTAAATGAGCATGCATGTGGCTGTCAGTTGTTCTTGTTCTCTGTTGAACACTATTTCTCAGCACAAGACAGGCTATATGTGGCTGTCAGTTGTTCTTCTCGGTTGAACACTATTTCTCAGCACAAGACAGGCTATATGTGGCTGTCAGTTGTTCTTGTTCTCGGTTGAACACTATTTCTCAGCACAAGACAGGCTATATGTGGCAGAAGAACATGGAAAAACCACAGTAAGAACTACCAATCCATAAGAAACTATTGGCAAGCTTTCTTACAAACCCACAAGCCAACGACTCAAACCCATGAAGACATAGGTGAGTTGGCCATGACTGGATAAGGAAAACATTTTTGCCCACTCAGCAACTGGAGTCTCCTTGGCTGTCAATAACACATAAACACTGTTCCACTTAAATTATATATTTCCACATCCCTGCTTCAGAGGGATATTTAGTAGGATTTTGTTTGTTTATTTGCAATTCACTGCATAGTTTCTTAGTAATTGTAGATTCTATAGAAGCAGCATGTGTATGCCCAGTCAGTACATCCAGTTGCATCAATTTTTTTCCAATACAAATATGTACAAGAAAAGAAACATGACCAGTGACCCAAGAGATGTTTAACTTAAATATATTTAACAAAGTTATGTTGTACAAACTAAATCCTATCATAATAATTGGCAAAAGATGCACACCAAATGAAACAATCTTGTGGTGAGTATAATATAAGTCAGCTGTTCAGTAAGCCTAACATGAAGTAAGGGAGATTGGCCTCATTTCTAACTGCTTCAATTAAACAGCATCATTTCAGTATTTGTGAACCCTGTTTACATTGAGGAATTTTGGTAAATGTGGTAGCTTTAATTACATTAGGCATGTACAATTATGTACACATGGGAAGGAACCCATAATCCTTGCCTTTTCTTAACAAGCATGGCATAATATAAGCAGGTCATTGTACAAGGAATTTCTAATCCATGAAAAAGCAGAAATTTAAGCTCTGAAATCAGATTATACAAACTCAATCTTAATAAATATACTAAATTTAGCATCAAAAGTGTAGTGCATGTTGTTATGTAATGTTATCTGACTCCACATATGTGACTATACAAACTGCTATGTTATTATCACTGTTCAGCTATCAGTTGTCTAGGGAAGATTTTTGTCTAGCGACATTGGTATTCAAATTACAATTTTAATATTTATTATAGGCAAGTAAGAAGAAACAATTAAATCATTTTACAAAATCTGGAAGAAAATTAAACCTGTTCATGACCTTTTTTTTAATATCAGTATGAATATTGTCAAAATGGAGAAAAGAAAATCAGTTAAAAACTTTTCTCTGTTTACAAAACATACACAGAAATATTTGTTGACATCCCACTTTGTGCCAGTTCCTTCTCCCCAATTTTATATTTTAACAACTACCTCTACCTTATGAAATGTGTAATTAGCTGAAAATAATGGTCAGAATAATTAACATTGCTGATTTTAGTTTAAAGATATGAAAGATTTATCAAAACTATTATCTCGTAACTAAATTTTCAAATTTTTTTCTCGCAACTAAATTTTCAAATGGCAATGTGCTAAACTGAGTTTATGTCAATGTAACCATTTGTAAAAGATGGCATAAAATAACATTAGATTAGGAGTTAGGAAACAGTGATTAAAAACCAATATTTACCATGGTGCAAGTGTTTAAATGCTTTCTGTAATTTCAAAAGATACCATAATGATGAAGTTAATTTTTTAAATCCTGCATGCTACAATTATGCTGAAAATTTTCTAGTTTTAATAGAAACATTAAACTTCAAAATGTGCATGATTCAGGAATATTAAATTTCTTTGAAAATGCTGAGGTGGAGCCCACATGATTCATCCAAAACCTGTCCAAATCCACCACAAACATTATGTAAATCAAATGAGACATACCCAAAACCACAAAAAATTATTGGAAAGAGTACTATCTTGTTGAAACAGATAAATTATGCCACATTTATTTTCATCGGATGGAAATGACAATAGGGAGGCAAATGTTACTGCATTGATCCCCTATGCTGATTATCAAGTCAAAGGTGGACCTAGTCAATACATACATGAAATTATAAATAATTTTACATGTATCTGTTATTGTCTTTGCTAACAATTTGTTGTCTCTAAGACTTATAGCAGTGTATTATATTTCTTCTTCTTTTTTAAATATAAAAAAAATTTGAAATCATGTAAAGGTACTGATTCTTTATTTCTGATCATTATTTTCTTTATACTTCATATCACTACATTCAAGATTTTAATTTAGTATGTATGAAAAAAGTAGAAAATAAGAACAATACATATATTCCAATTGAACCACTAATTGAACACTTACTTTCATTGCACGGATGTTACACAAAGCTTAAAGGAGATGAGAAGCATGCAACAACTATACCCAGTCAATCCATTTTATCCAAAAACATGCTGTGGTAGAATACTGTGCGGAAAGGTTTTTAAAAATTAACCTTCCACATGGAAACAGTAAGCATAATGAGCCCTATTGGCCAACAAAACCAGTCTAAGAGAAACTGTGCATGGTATAGGGGAGAAAAAGGCATCAGACAGATATTTACACATGAAAAATACTGTGCCAAAATCATCAAGACAATTTCAAGACAAAATTTAGTTAAAAGAAAATTAAAATATGATTTAATATAAATTTTAGGTGAACTTCACACAAATGATTATGTCCATGAAGTGATTCTGACAAAACGAAAAAGCCCAGTTTTTGTAAAGTAGACTATATAACAAGTTTTAGACTTTCTCAAAATTTGTTCAGGACAGGATAAAAGCATTATTGGAATAGAATGAACTTTTAACTTTGGTAAGGTTTTTGTAACTGCAATGTCATAAAATAAATAGAAGCAATGTAAACAGGAAAATTGGTCAATACCCTATTTTCTTAGGTCCATTGTGTCTTCATTTGGAGTCAGACAAAAACACATATTACAAATTCTTTTCACATATTTGCGAAAAAATTGGAGTTAAACAGTTTATATTTGATACAGGCAATGAAGAAGCTCTGACAAATGCTCTAAGATTCAAATTTTGTAATGCATAATTTTTATATTGCATTAAGCATATTAAAGACAACATTTGGCACTGTCTGCATAAACATGGATGTGAACAATCTTGTCCCAAAATCCATACTTCAAATGCTCTTCAATGAAGACAATGGCCTAATATTTCATCGAGATGATGCTGAGTTTGCAAAATGAGAAGACAATCTGGCAATGTATTTAAACAATATCCCATTTTCACACAATACTTCAAAAAAATCATAAGTCAAAAATTAATATGCTTGTGCAAAAACCATTAAAAACCTCACGAGTCTTTGGACCAACAAATAATAAACTTTAGCAGATTGTTATTTGGAAACAACACAAAATACCCAAATTATTTAACAGGTTATATAGTGTAACTCAGGCTCAGTTTATAGATTTGTTTCACACACTATATGGCTCTGCAGTTATTAATTATTTGGCCTTTTCTCTTTATATGTAATTGAAACCATTTGGCACACAAAAACATCAGAAAAGACAAGAATCTTTTCAAAATGTTCACAAAAGCAACTAAATTCCAATACTTCAAAATACATACATTCATCCAGTGAAAAAATCCAATGCATCCGGCCAAAAATAGATGCCAGACACAAAACTGGGCAAAGAAAGCATGCAAAGGCAGAATGAACATCGGAAAGAAATGGAGATAATAGCAAGCATTGACCTAGGCTGTGCAAATTAAACTTGAATACACTTGTCTAATGTCAATGAATGGCTATGCATTTCATTTGCTCCAATTTTTCATCTGGTTTTTGTAAATATTCTTTGCAATATTTATAATAGTAAAATTTCAGGAATTTTTAGTTACCTACGACACAGGTTGCAAGCATTACTTGTATTATGTAGGTTGTATTAATGCTTTGCTTTAAAAAATCCAAAATACAATTGAGTTGAACTTCATCAGTTTAATGTTGATACTTTTCATTTCTAGTTATAAAACTGTGCTTAATATGAACTTGGAACAATAATCTTTGTACATATTTATATATTTTTTATTAGCGATGAGGCATGTCACATTGATAAAAATCTGAAATCTATTATAACTAAATTATGTGGTACTTTCAGTTTTTTTGTAATGTTCTGTTAATATCATTTGACAGGCAATTATGTGCAATTATTTACTTCAGATGATTCTAACAAGAATTTAAATAAAAGCAATGAAGAAATACAATCTATCACTAAATCCCGTACAGCAGTGACAACCAATTGCTAATAAGGACAATATTAAAAGTGTGGTGTGTTTATAATTGTTTTCATCCTCATTGGTATGAATGCACTGGTGGTCAATTATTTACATCACAATGTGGCCATTTCTAGTTATTGACTGGATCTTTTTGTTAACCTGCACTGGTGATGAATACTGCAACATTTCTCTCCCTTGTTACAATTTTTACAAACAATACCAAAATTAATGCAGCCTATTTTGTCATGTTTCTACAAAATAATACTTTAATTTACTTCATATTTGTAGTGGATTTGGGCAGGTTTTAGGTGGTTTGAGGCAGGTTTTGGTTGAATCGTGAATCATGAAGCCATGTTGGGGGATGCTTCATGCAAAAAGTAACAGCAGGCTTTAGATTAATCCTACAATGTAAGACATAGCACGTTTTTGTTTTCGTGCTATATCTTACAACCTTAATAAAGGCCTTACAGTCATTAACATCAGAATGAGTAGTCAGTCTCAGGAATATTTCACACACTTGGCAGCCTATACTGACACTCATCCACTAATTATTGTGTACTCGATATACTTACTGTGCTGTTTATCCTGGTAGAATCAAAATAGAACACTAACAAAGGATGCATTTTCATGTTCCAATGACATACTTGAATTTGTTGCAATGCGACGGTTGTCCAAGTATGCTGAAGTAATTTCCAGTATGTTCATATGGGTGATATGTTCTTTGAACAAAACGAAATGTTGCTTACTATTCAAATAGGCAATTTTGGTAAAACGATTAGATACTTTTGTTTCATTAAAAAAAAACAACCTTGTTAAAACCTACTTTGTCATTCCTCAGCTTCCATCATATTGCAACCAACTGAAATGTATGTCAAGGGAACATAAAAATGTGCTAGTGTCACAGTTTGAGTCAATCACGACAAAGACAATAAAGTAAGTATATCAATATCTCATAAACATGTAGATGTATGCAGATAACTGATGCCAAGTATGTGATATTCATGAAAATTTGACTTTCATTACACTGATAGTCGATGTCTAAACACGCTTCACAGCGCCATTTGTTTGGCAGTAAGACCCATCACCCAACCAGAAGAAAAATATCTGGGTGATGGGGTTCACGTTGTAGGACTAACTTCAGATGTACTAGCTACAATGTCGCAGCCTCAACTTGATTTGTTGTGGTTGAAGCTACAAACTGATATCATGTAATGGAGCAAAAAAAATCCTCACTAAAGTCAGAAACACAAATAGTTTAGAAATCTACTAAATAAGTATAACCATTTTGTCAAAGAAATTTGGCTTATTTTGAATTTATTAAGCCCTTAGACGGTAAAATAAATTGGCATAGTTATGCTAACCTCACCATGTCCACCATGACAGATAGCACGAGACTCTCGCCATGACCCCTTTTCTACATAAGGTTTGCCAGACTATATATGGATATTCTACACTATGGTATTAGTTGTTGAATGACATAATGCAAGAAGATGGAAAATGGATACTTGCATAAATTGCAGAATACAGTTTTTGTTGAGAAAATAATTGCTTCTTGGTGGAATTACAAAGTCAACGGTAAACTGTATTTACTTTAAATGTGCAGAATTTCCAACTCAAACTGCGCCATATTTTTTTACGATCTGTTTATGTTTCCAAATAAGGTCTTAACGTCCTTATATGGCACACAAATAAGGCTAAGAACATAAGTAGGCATTACTTGAACTAATATGACGGACGATCAAAATGAAAATACTGAATAAGAAAGGTAAATGAGATTTTACCACTATTTCTACAATGATTTGCAATAATTCCAGTATTAAATAAGAGGACTACTCAATCTATTTCATTATATATCAAAGAACATTTTCAAAATTGTTTATATTAGGCTAAAAAAGACCTGGGTGTGACATAGACTCATGCTAGAACCCTGTTCCCAAGGTAGGACTAAGGGTACTAATATTAGTACAACAGATGTACCTGAAAAACATTTATATATAACCATATATGAGAGCAAATATCAACATGAAATTCTACCGACAATTTGAGGGAAGTGACCTAAGACCAATATTAAAAATGGTGGAGGACGTAAGTGTAACAATGATTCTGCTAATTTATTTCAAATTATGTTGTTGTTGTTGTGGGGCTTAACGCCATTTTTCAGCACACGAAAGGCTATACATGGAGGCCAGGATTAATGGTGGAGGAAGAAACCGGGAAATCACCGGAAAGAACCACCGACCCACGAGAAGCTACTGGCAAGCTTTCTCAGATATCCACATTCGCCGAATCTTAGACTCGAACCCACGCAGACAGCGGTGAGATGGCAGTGATCCGAAACGGACAGCGCTTTAGACCACTCGGGGCCCCTTTTCAAATTATGTGTTAATTTTTAAAATCTGCACTCATATTATTGCAGAAAACACTCCAGTTTTATATATTACATAATTCCGAAATTAATTCATCTACCCTGCTATCAAAATGTAGTATTAGAGTAGACAAGCAATATTGTTATTACCCTTTCTTCGTGAACGGAGGAAAACGACGACGACGTAGCTAATACTCGACTCCAGTAAGACAAAAGCATTTAAACTGATTTAGAAATAAATCTGACGTTATCAACGTACCTTAATATATTTTATGAAAAACTGTGGACATGTAATCAGATAACGATTATAAGTTAACTGTTTCAATGTCTTGGTTGATATAAACTCTGCTCTGTTGATTTGCTACATGTGCTTTTCATTTCCGTCGTGGAATACTGTCGAAAGCATCCAAATGTAAGGTAAAGACTAATATACTTAGATCAATAGAGCAACAGCCCCATGCTATCAATGGATGCAACAAAACCCGGAAAGCACAGAACAAAAGTGTGTGTGTGTGTGTGTGTGTGTGTGTGTGTGTGTGTACGTATATATATGCGCGTGAGTTTGTGTACTGCTAAAAAGAACATATCGCAGGCACGTAACCGTGTAAGACAGGCATTTTTTTTATGAATGAAAATTAGTATTCCATTATAAATGACCGCTATCCTGGCGATGTATACGAGGAAACATACACAAGTATGTTATCTTGAAAAGACACTAAAGTCGAGAGAAAAAAGAAGCACTCTACCCCATAAGCTATTGCATAACGAATTGTTTTTTTTTTAGTCTTGTATTATGCTCAGGGGAGACAAACCGCTCAAACACATATCAACATAATTGACACGATGTTATGAATATTAAGCCCATACTTTTGTAACGAAGGTCCTTCATTTTATTGCTTCTGTACTTTTAATATAGATTATTTGATAGAGAGTCTGGCGAATTTAGGTATGTGACTGAATGTAGCCACTAATTTCAAAGACAAAAAGATTTAACAACATTAAATATAATTTCATAAATTAAAGCTAAGAAGATTTATCTCGCTTTCCTCAAACCTCAGACAAAGACGCTGGTATATTCGTCGCTTCCGTCACCAGTACCTCACATACAGACGTTTGGTACGTGTCCTGCTTCTGTCACCCATACCTCACATACAGACGCTTGGTACGTGTCCTTCTTCCGTCACCAGTACCTAATACGTAGAAGATCGTAAGTGTCATGCTTACGTTACCAGTACCTCACACACAGTAACATATATGGTAATAATATATTTCGAAATTCGATTCCACTCACGTCACAGTCAGAATACAACAGTAAACATAATTGACAAGCGATAATGCTAATGCTTACGATAGTGATATTAGTTGCCCATATAGCATTATACAGCAGAATTTTTTTTTTTAAAAACATTACTCCCACTGTCTAATATGACCAGAGAATCAAATCTCTGATGCAATATAGGATGATGACTGACTGAAACAGTATAATAGGACGGCCTTTAAAATATGAAGGTGCGGTTAATATTTTGTAGACATAAAAACTAATCCCAAACATAGATGTATGTACACAGGTTTGTACGTAAGATTCTCGCATACATACGTACATACGTACGTACATACATACAATCATGCATGCGTACGTACGTACGTGCGTGCGTGCGTGCGTGCATGCATACATGCATGCATACATACATACATACATACATACATACAATCATACATACATACATACATACATACATACATACATACATACATACATACATACATACGTACGTACGTACGTACGTACATACATACATATACTTTTGAATATTGTGGTCTTAAGTAAAGGAAAAAGCAAAATCAACAATTTTAGTTAAAGTTATAATATAATTTCCTTCTCTTGAATTGAAAGTGAAAATGTACAAAAACTTTATTTTTTTAAGTTTTATTAATTACATCCCAAAATAATCCTAAATGTATCACATCACAAGTCCAAAAGTATATATTGTTTTGAATGAATTCCAGTATTGAATGAGCTGTTGTGCCCATAATTTTGGAGGAGGTGATGTGCAAAGTCTTGATGTATCACAATAATATAATCCAGAATGCCCTTAAAGAAGTTTATAATAATTCCAAAATATCGGTTTAGTTAAAAATGACAATGACCACTTTGTAATTCCAATACATATTTTCTAAAAAGATAATTCCTCTCAAATCATATCTGCAGACAATCATTTTAGAGACTGAATTTGAAGTAGTAACGTGGAAATATGTTTACTTCAGAACTTATCTGTTGGACACAATTAGGATTTTGGTCATTTTCACATCAAATTCGTAAACAATTTCTCTTCTAGGACCATCTAAAGTCCAAAGGGCATGCAAACATGTAAGCAAATATTATCTTATGGTGGAACCCACAACAATGGACAAATGTTATCTTTGTAATAAATCATTCACAAATGACTCTCAAAATTTACAATCAATGACAAAAGTTAAACGCACAATATCGATATCAATAACACTTTCATTCATAAAAGACAAAAGTTGTTTACAATAAAGATTTATTTTACATATTATTCAGATATACATATAATTCTCAAATATACTAAATTAATTAAATTACATAAAAAATGTGTTATGAATGATACAAAAATTAAAGCCATAGAGTACGTCTATACACGTGAAAGCGCATCTGCAATCAGATTATTTTTTCAATTGATATACCTAATGTTATTGTTGTATTCCTACAAAATCAAACTCCATTGAAAAGATCTCTGATTTGTGTTCTTCGTTTTGCTAATGAATGTGAGGATATTGCGAATGCTAAATTCGACAATCGGAGAATGAATTTAACTAGTACACAGTTTAAAGCCAATATCGAAGCCGAAAATTCCTTCTATATTGTGGAATAATTCTCAGGTGCTTGTTTAGTTTATTTTTAATGTAGAAAAATACAGCACAATTATCTACATCATTTTGTGTTCTTGAATCAATTCTCCGCCAATACCTACATCACTTGCATCAATATAAATTTCAAATGATTTTCTGAAATTTGCAACTGAACGAACTGTTGTACTCTTAAGTATGGCCTTTAATTTATGCCAAGCCGTCTGACATTTGTCAGTCAAATGAAATTCGGTTTCTCACTCAACAAATTGGTCATAGGTTCAGCAATTGTCTAACAATTTGAGCAAATATACAAAAAAATATATGCCATATCCAGAAATCGCACCAATTTTATTTTATTAACAAGCACTGGGAATTCATAGCTAGGCTTGAGCTCAACTTCAACAGGTTTAGTTTGACTGTGTCCCACAATATGTCTTAAAAATGTAAGACAAATACGGTAAAACTCACTTTTACCTAAAATAAAAATGGTTTCAAATGATCTTACCATGTATCTTTGCAGATGATGACATTATCTAGGCAGATGTTATCATGTTAATTAAATGCTGAAATGTTGGCGGAGAATGATTCATACCAAACTGCATAAGTTTATATTGATCAAGCTTTTATGGATTTACAACTGCCCAAATTTTATTTGCTAAAATCCATTCAAAGATCAATCTTGGCGATGTATTTTGGATTTCCAAATTAGGATGTAGATGCAAAGTTTCTGGTCCAGATTGTTAAATATTTCTGAATTCCGAAGATTGGTAAAGCCAAAGCCATTACAGTCATATTGCATACCATCGTTTAAATATTCACTGTGTGGGACAGGTATAACTAAACAGACTGAAAAATTCACAGGACCATTTCTATAAACATACTCCTATAGCATACTTATTTGGCAAAATTCTTACGTATCCGTTATGACTCCATTTTGTTCTTTCCACAACAAAGTAAATGCTTTTAATAACAATTAGCTGAATACATGTTATCAAAATCTTATCTTAGGAGGTAAATCGTTTTGTGGGAAATGTGTGACGGGCCGCATCTAACTCACAAGCTGTATTTTGCCTACCCGATTTAAACCGACGACAAAGGGCAAATGGACGAATTATCGAAAGATCCCTCGGTCATTTTCGTCAAGTCGAGAAATAACATCGCAAGTTGTTGCAGGAATACAAATCAATTGGTGAAGAAAGTACTTCCGAATTTAGACCTAAATGGTTGCAAATTACATCCGAGGTTTCTTTCTCGACTTGACGGATTAGGCAGAGTGTGTTTATGCTGGAAACATGGCATTTGCAACTTTGAGGTAAATCCTATGCAGCAGTCAGTCTCGCAGAAATAGCCAAGGTTGATCCGAATGGGGAATATTAATCGGACATATCATATTTAGCATTACGTTCCACTGAGCAGTCTTCGGAGTAATAACTCCACGTTCTCAACTGGGGTTAGTGAAGTCAGCACAATTGCGTCAGTCATGTACAAGTTTAGACATAGAGCAATTGCGTCAGTCATGTACAAGTTTAGACAGAGCAATTGCGTCAGCCCTGTACAAGTTTAGATATAGAGCAATTGCGTCAGTCATGTACAAGTTTAGACATAGAGCAATTGCGTCAGTCCTGTACAAGTTTAGACATAGAGCAATTTTGTCAGTCCTGTACAAGTTTAAAACATAGAGCTATTGCGTCAGTCTTGTAAAGTTTAGACATAGAGCAATTGCGTCAGTCCTGTACAAGTTTAGACATAGAGCAAACTCTTTTTTCTCCATGAACCTCATTAAACTAAATCAATGCTCCACAACAGAATGTCAGTTTTTAGTTTGTACTAAAAGTAAAACATACCCATTTTTTGACATATTTGCAAACATCTTAAAAACGTTAATGCCATGTGATCAGTTAGAAGTGTGAGCATGGAAACCCGCGGTTTTGTTGCAAAGGAGGGTGTCAAGACCTTGTGAGGGGATCAGGATTTCCACGGTAGGGGGGAGTCAGTCAGTCAGTCACAGCCGGGAGAGTTAGTATAAGAAACTGTCAGAAACTAAAGCTAATATTTATTAAGCGTCTTGAAAAAAAATCTTGTGACATATTGTCAGCTTCATAGACATGATACAACTTGTCAGAATATATATATATATATATATATATATATATATATATATATATATATATATATATATATATATATATATATATATATATATATATATATATGATTTCCAGGGGATCACGTGACCCCTTAACCCATGCTGCGGGCGCCCATGGAGGTGAGTTAGAGCATATAGTATTTACAAAAATTAAATTAAATTTTGTTATTTTAAAATTTCATACTAATACAATCTAATCAAAGTCCGTTAAATCCTGCTTGTTAAATGTTATGCACCTTAAATATCATGAAAAAAACCTTCCAGACGAAACTTACTGATTTCTGTGAAGTTTAACAATGGTGGCGACATGCGCAGCTGTGGCACCACAACACATGACGTACGATTTAATTTGTGCTGCATCACACCTTTACGTTAGGTGGCTCTCACCAGTTATGTACTTTTGAGAGAGTGATGTATGTAAGGTGAAGTTGTTTGCATTTTAAACATGCACAGTGGAGAGAATGTTGGCATACCTATATACTACTTTCATGTAATGTGGATGAAATTTCTTTGGATATTGTACTTTTGGAAATTTTAAATGATCTTGGGACACTGCTAACTAAAATGACTGCTCCCTTGTGCTCCAAAAATCAACCTAAATTTGTCTAAAGTACACTATTCTTGGCAGCTATTAAAATATGGAAAACTGATTTTGCCAAACTAGATAATACCAGCTTCTAAAAGTGCAATGACTGAATTACCAAATACATAAAATGTAAAAAAAGTTATCGGCTCTTTTTTTTACAATTTACCTCTAAAGTTTGAGAAGTGAAAATGAGCAAGTAGAGCTAGCACGTTTTTGAAAGGTGCACATCTGGAGTAAGGCCAAGCTGTATATTCTCTAACCCATATCACACCCATCAATCATACATCAAAATAAAGGGAATTAAAGGTTCTTTGAACAACACCTAAGATATACAAAGTCTCTTTTAAATAAGCAGTATAACTAGTGAGGCAACCCAGGGAAACTCTTTTTCTTTAAAATTTTAACCCTATGCTAAATACGAAACTGTAGAGCGCCACCTTAACCTCATCCAAAACAGATGTACGATACTTTAACCTTGAATTTTGCCGTATTCACTTCTCAGTGTGCAAATACTAACTTTTCAAAACAAGGAATATAGATGTTTAATGATCTAAATAAAATGAACTATCGCCATTCAATACCAAAAAGACATCCATTAATGAAGTAAGCTGTACTGAAAGCCTTCATGATATGCTTAAATTGTATCCTGGTACAAACACATTCTAATTTTAATTCACTATGACATTTTAAACCATTTCATGCTCTTGAATAATAACACTTTTCAGAACGATTTGCCAAATAGCGCGATATTTTATTATTATTATTATTATTATTATTATTATTATTATTATTATTATTATTATTATTATTATTATTATGCCTTTATCTATATATTCTTACTACCTCTAACCTTTCATAAAGGAAACACACACACACACACACACAGACACACACACACACAAACAACAGCAAACGAACCAACTCAACTCCACCCACCGCACAAACAGTATAATAAATATAATAAGCTACAAGTGGAGTCCATCAAATACACACTTTAAGAAAAGTGTGAAGCGTACTGATGGTTACCCAGCATTATTTAAAAACTACAGTCTCTGTGAAAGTGCTGGTATTAAAGTAAAAAAAAGTGGAAGCTTTTTTTCAAACACTTTTATTGTACGTTCATCGTCTATTATATCTACAGAAATTATGACCCATCGTATAAAGGACTCTGTCTTTTATTCATCCTGGAACTTACAATCAATTTAGTCTGTAACAGTCCACTTATTTGCTTCTTGATCCGAACCATTAATAAAGTGCACCCATTGTTTCCAGACTGGTATTAACAATTCTTTACATTTTTTGTTTTGCAAAAGATAACAAAGAAGAACGAAGTCTTTATACTTAGTTTTTATCCGCGGTAGTTTCGGTGCAGAAGGTATACATATCGAAGTTCAGTTCTGACGTTGCTCTTAGGTAAGATCTCAATAGTTTTCCACAATAACTCTTTCTGAAAGGTTTTAACATATAATTGTTTAAACGAACTCGACACTTGAATCCTTTCCGCAAATTTCATTTCATGATGGAACAGACAATTCTTAGGCCAGCCAGTCAATGATACTTTCAATACGCATTATAGTCCGATTCGACATTCCCGTTTATTTGTACCCCTTTACCGATTTCAATAACTAAAAGATGCACAGAACTAAAGCAACTGAATCATTGATTTATAATTTCTGACCTGATTTTGACTAGAATGACACTAATACGGGCATTCCCTTGCACCTGTCATGCTTAACGAACTTTCCATACTAATACTGCGCCATATTCCGTTCATTATAAGGCAGTTTATTTCCATCCGACAACATAATGACGTAATTCATCTTATTCGGTAACTGCCGGATAATTCCGTAAATTACAATAACCATGAACATATTGAAACTGCTTATTAAATCCACGTGAAAGGCAATTTTTGGGAGTTGCCATTTTTTTCCATTGCTTGATTCGACACTAAATATCGGAAGCAGACGACATGTGCATGTACATCTTCAGTCGCGCATTCAACCGTTTGCTGAAAATGGACTGGTCCAGGAACTGGAAATGAGTCTCAAGCAAATCCGTCTATTACACTGAGAACTTCCGTTCAGCACGAAACGCGCAGGCCATAACGGTGTTATGTTAATTCTACTCAAGAGTCAGGTTAGAAAATATAAATCTATGAATGAATTGACTAAGTTCTTTGCACTTTTTATCAAATTAAATGTTAACGTTTTTGAAATAGGTGGTGGTGGGTAACAACAAACGGGTTAATAGGCTGGGACTTTTTTAATTTTTAGAAGCACTCTATTTTCCCCCTACCCCAACTCTCTCTCTCTCTCTCTCTCTCTCTCTCTCTCTCTCTCTCTCTCTCTCTCTCTCTCTCTCTCTCTCTCTCTCTCTCTTTTTCCTGGTGGCCTAAGTGTATAGAGCGTGTGAGTCGTATGCGCTCAGCATTAAGAGGTTAGTGTGTCTAAGGACAGTTCGGCTTGATGTCGGGAAAATGAGTGGGTGGGACATGATACTACATGTATGAGACATGATAAACCAGTGCTAGACATCGCTATGAAGTGCCACTATAAACATCGTAGTGATAAGACTGAAAAATTGTTAAAGTTACCTTAAAATTCCAAATCTCTCTCTCTCTCTCTCTCTCTCTCTCTCTCTCTCTCTCTCTCTCTCTCTCTCTCTCTCTCTCATTCGCCTGCCCTCCCATTAGCATGTAACCCCCATCATTTTTCTATTGATGGTGGTGGTGTTTATAATTTTTAACGTAACTTTAACAATTTTTCAGTCATATCGCTACGATGTCTGCAGTGTGGCAGTTTATAGTGAAGTCCAGCACTGGGGCATCATGCCGCAGACATGTAGCATGATGTCCCACTCAGTCATATTATCCTGACACCAGGCTGACCAGTCCTAACACTAACCTCTTAATGCTGAGCGTCAAGCGAGGCAGCTGTTAGTACCATTTTTGTAAGTCTTAGGTATGACTAGACCAGGGATGGAACCCATGACCTCCCGCATCCGAGGCGAACGCTCTAACCACTAGGCCATCGGAGCGGTTAATCCGGTTTCCTATCGATAATTTCTAACCTGATTATCGTCAGGGGTCTCTAACAATCACATTATTTGCGTTTAATCCAAGCTGAGTTTTCACTTAAAAGAACAACAAAACAAAACAAGATTTTTTTTCTTCTCAATGCCATATTTCGGTTTCTAGAAAAATCCCTTTTCAATAAAGGGGTGAAAATTCTTTGCACATGCATTGAAGATAAAACACGGAAAACACCTTCGTCTGTATCCAGTATTTTCAATGTTTAGTTTTAATATTTATGAAATAAAATTGAACGTAATATAACAAGCATTCTAAAGGATGAAGCTTCAAATTTTACGGAATTATCTGAACCATTTTGAAAAGGATTAAATATACACTCCTGTTGCATGAAAAAATACTGGCTCTCCCACGCCAGTAACGTTGGCCTTAAGGATTTTTCCTGTTTGGACTGAAACGCGAAGGAGATGACAGCGTTAGAGCCGCACTGGCGACAATTAAGTTAGAGGAACTTGTAAATTGATAAATGAAGTGATAAAATTTTGTGCTTCTTTGCTTAAAATAGATCTCTTTGATGCTTTTCGTTTTAAAATCGGTAAGGGGAGTAAATGCTGAGGGTGGGTGAATACTGTATCATTGGTTGGCTGTCTCTGCGTGTCCTTCTGAAAGTTCTCATTTTCTTGGCATGATATAGCCAGTTAAAAGTGCCGTTTGAACCTACAAGATTCATTAAGGTTTATCACAATGTCTGATACCGACGTTAATGTATCTGACTGCAGTGTGACAGTTTATTGTGATGTCTAGCACTGGAGCATCATGCCGCAGACATGTCGCACGATGTCCCATCCAGTCACATTATCCTGACTACAAGAAGACCCGTCCAAACACTAACCTCTTTATGCTGTGCGCCAAGCGAGGTTGCTGTTAGTATTATTGTTATGTTTCGATCCCACGACCTCCCGCACCTGAGGCGGACGCTAGAACCACTAGGGCACTGAAGCAGTCGGACACTTTTGCAAGCAGAAATTACTAAAGTAACCTTATTGTCACACTTGCATAGGAACACTTTTGACATCAATTTACCGCAAAACAAACATTTTAAAATCTGATATTTTCTTGACGTACTCATGTGCACCCCACCCACCAATCTGTTTTGTCTCTCTGTCACATACACACACACACACGCACACACAAGAGACGTTTAGCATCAGTTCTTCCAGACAGTCATCTCATTCACAAGTTAAGACTGAAAGCGGATTGGTACATAGTCCAGTTATATCTATGTACAGAATAATTAGCGTGAATCTGGTAGTAATAACAGACAAAAATGGACAAGTTTTAATACCACAACAATTTTAATACAGAAATTTCAATATTAATTAACTACAACACAGGCATCCGTTCATACTTTTGTGCCTACAAGCTTCAGGTTGGCGCCAAAAGCTATTTTTTTAATTAGAATATTGATAATAATCTGTATGATATATCAATGAATGGGTCAGTCTCTTTTGGATTATATTGAAATGTTATCAAAATTTTAATTACCTTCTATAAGATCAACTTTCTATTTTTTTTGTTTAAAATTAAAGAAAACCCAACTTTGCTATACTAAATGCGTGCAACTTTTCCTCATTGTAAGGAAATTGAGATGGCTAGACAATTCATTTGTTTTTGTGCCATTTTTCCTCCTCATTTCAGTTTAGGGATACAACAACATAAAATGTGAACAATATAATGAAGAGACCATCAAATCCGACTGAAATTAGACTTAATGTCAGTTAGCGTTGTAGACGGAAAAATAAACTGACGAAACTGCATCTAATTTAATTTGACACCTTTTAGAAAGGTCATATAGATATTTCCCGACTTTAACATGAAAGCAACAACTTCAAAAAAATGCATATTTGTTTTTCAGGTTTTGACAGAATAAATGATTGTTCAGTGCTAATTCTGTTAAAAGTTGACATTCAAGAGAAGAAATATGCTGCTTTGGTAATTTCAGAGAACAATATCGAAACCCTGAAATGTTTGGTAAAATATGCAGATATATCAGAACTGTAAATGGAAGAAAATTATCCAAGTGGCATGTTTACAACACATAAAGACATCTTATCAAGTATAAACTATTCTCATCGTGCTTTTATTTTCTTTACAATTGCTAACGTCAGAGCATTTACAGAGCAAGACAAAATACGTTATTTATGAACTTTTTTTAACGATCCTGGTAATCCAATTTACTTACATAAATAATAGTTGTGAGGAACAATTAATATAAAATATATATATATATATATATATATATATATATATATATATATATATATATATATATATATATATATATATATATATATATATATATATCGGATAGAAAAAATGGATAAGTGAACAGTATACCTTCACATTACAAAAGTAAGTGACGTAATATTTCAAATCAAAGGAGTTTATGTCAGTCACGTTGATGACCACTGGCAGGCAGACAGTGTGGACATGCAGGCAGATTAAAACGAAAATAATGGATATGAATACACTTTGATGGTGATATACCCTTTCTAATCAGTAATGCAATTCTTTAACAGAACCATCGATACTAGAACGTGGAAGCATTTTGTACAAAATGCAACCAGAAAATGGTTCATTTTTAGGTAAAATAGTTAAGATACAAAATACCATTCAGCATACCTCAATAGACATAACACCAGTCAATCAACCAAGGAAGAAAGAGGTCAAAAGTATGGATCAGTTTTCCATTCGGTTGTCGGAGTAAAAGAGATCTTGGAACACCAAAATCTGAAACTGGCAAAACAACCAGAATTTCCGAAATATGCAAGAAAACTTTTCATAGCATGAATGGATCACATGATGAGCATGGTATCCAGAGTTTGGCACAGTGATGCATCCTATTCTTTGGTGGAGGAAATCCGTGCTGCATCACTGTTGTTGTAGGGCGCATCATTGTACTTGGCTTCATTGAACTTTGAGTTAAGTTGTTGCTCTTTGGATCTTTCTTTCTCTTCAGAGAACGTTTTTATACTGGAGATCGATACTCTTACTGATCCTTGTTGTGAAGGGGAAGAAGAAGTTATTTCTCGTAGACGATCTGATACAATTTGTACAAAGGTTTACTGACAACTTGAAGGTCTGAGAAACATTCAGTTTTATGACAATCAATATTTTGTTATGAAAATTGAGATCTTGAACAGACTTTAAATCTTTATTCAAGACCTCAAGTTCAGTTCTTGACTCAATCGATGGTTGAGGGTTATCCTTTCACTTTGTATGAAGTTGTCCTTTCTTGGCTCGGTACTGGAAACTAATTGTTGTGGTCCACCACTGGTAGAACTCAAAATGGTCTCTGCGGGATGCTAGTCTTTCATGTATGGGTAACAGTCGTGTAAATTGACGTAAATGTTCGAAAGTGGAAAACCTGTTATCCAAAAGCTTCCAGCACCAAATACAAGTTTAAACCAGTTGGCTCTCTCCTTAAGCAGCAACGATGATATTGCCAACTTGTCGGATTCATTAAACACATTGACTTCTTGATAATTCACTAGCATCGAATCTTCACGCATGATTTTCCCCGAATGTAATAACTTTTCCTCTATTTTCGATGACCTAATAATTTGATTTGGATCAAAACAAATATAACACATCGAGCCTACGTTTCCCACATAAATAGTTCAGCATGACTTTAGTGACTGATCGTCTTCCTTCGTTCTTTTCTACGTGGTCCAAGTCAATGCTTTTTAGGTATTGGTACCATTTCTTGAATTGGTCTGTCTCATATGAGATGTGAGACCAAGAGATAGGGGCCTAGAGTGGCCAAGTGGTCTAAAGCTCTCTCCGTTACGGATCACTGCCATCTCACCTCTGTCTGCGTGGGTTCGAGTATACAATTCGGCGAATGTGGATATGTGAGAAAGCTTGCCAGTGGCTTCTTGTGGGTCGTTGTTTCTTTCCATGGATTTCACGGTTTCTTCTTCCACCATTAATACTGGCCACCATGTATAACCTATCGTGTGCTGAAAATGGCGTTAAGCCCCAGAACAACAGACCAAGAGATATAGCCACACGTTTCTTCTTTCGATTTAGGGAACTGTGACCTCGCCTGAAAAGATCCCTTCACTCTAGTCGCCATCCAATGGGTATCGTTCTATGGTAAGTATTTACCAAACTTCGTAAACATCAACAATTTGTAACCAATATCGAGAAAATAAGCAAATTCAGCACTCACCTACGTTCCTGCCAAGTCACGGTCTTGGTCACGTGGTGACAAGGTTGTTGTTGATTACACGTTTCAGCACAGGAGGCAACAAAGGATAGTACAATTTCGTAAATGGGATAAATTTACATTCAATCAGACATTCGTACTAGAGAATGTCTTACTCGTCGATGCATTTGTCACAATTTAAGCGTGACCGGTGTGGAATTGAGCATATGTATATACCAAAGGATACGATGAACACACAAGCGATGTAGTTGAGTCCTTCTACTTGTGATTCATCGCTTTCGAACAACAAACTTTTAGAATTGGATAACCCTCCAAAGTGTCCAGTGGATTCAATGGTTTAGTGTCCGCTACATCGTAGTCTTCAACGATGTGTCGAAATTCTGACTCAATTTTGAAACTTTGATCGAAGTAGTGTTCCCACATTGCAACTACTTAGTATCCTTGAATTTCTTTCCGAATTCTGGCATTGTAGGTAGGTTTTTAATAGTAAAGTCTGTCAAAAGAGTTTTCCGGTCTTGGTCAGGATTACAGGTGGGGAATCCATTAAATAAACTTCCATAAAGTTCGTACACATTCTGTGGGTTTTCTAAAAGCTCAAACATCCACGTAATAAGATGGAATCTTCTTTTCACCACTGTTTTAATTATATTGTATCCACTGCTCTTGTGTTTCTCACAATTAATGTAACCAAAGCAAATTTTGGGCTGAATACAATTGGGTGATATTTGTATGATAATGATTATATGATGGCTAGTTTGCTTTCGGGCATAAAGTTCTTTCGGTACACTAATCCACACGATTTGGCAGAGCTAGAAACATCCTTGAAAAGAACCATACCTCTAAGATCCTGAAATAACCCGAAAGTTTCCACAAGTACTGGTTAAACGTCTACATCGGATTGACAATATTTAAATAGTTCTTGATACCAAATCCAGAAAACTTTTCATTGTTTTGATCGCATGCCATGAGTGTCAGGCAAATGGGAGAACATTACTTGTTGAATCGCTTCGGTATTGAAATATCGAACACAATAGCTTTTAGACATTTCTGTCATTCCAAGAGTTTTAAACAATCTGCTCAAAGGAACATCAATTATCTCATGGAACCTTTAAAGTGTACATTATCTAAATTAAAGTAAAACAATTTAGGCTCACTTGAGGGTGACTTTTGAAAATATAGTTCTAAAACATATTTCATGAAAAATTGTCTGTTGTATTCCGATAAGAAAACAAGCAATCGTAAAAAGCCTAATCCAATTCGAGGTATTATTCCGCACTGATATATCATACAAATGCACGTATGTATGTATGTATGTATGTATGTATGTATGTATGTATGTATGTATGTATGTATGTATGTATGTATGTATGTATGTATGTATATGTATATATATGTATGTATATATATATATATATATATATATATATATATATATACACAGAGAGAGAGAGAGAGAGAGAGAGACAGAGAGAGAGAGAGAGAGACAGAGAGAGAGAGAGAGAGAGAGAGAGAGAGAGAGACAGAGAGAGAGAGAGAGAGAGAGAGAGAGAGAGAGAGAGAGAGAGAGAGAGAGAGAGAGAGAGAGAGAGAGAGAGAGAGAAGGGGGGTCCGGTGATTGCTGTATTCTTTCTTATTGGAAGATAGAAAATACCATGACTCAATTATTTTACATGCCTGCAGATTTGTGGAACATAAAAATTAAAAATTAGGATCTGGCAGATGAGTATATTTTGATAACTTGAAACTTGTCATAATTATAATTTTTCCTAAAGGAGCTTGATCTTTTGGACCACGGCAACATTAATGTTTTGGTTTTCGTGATGTTATTATAGTTTAATTAAAGCAGATTATAGATTATTCATCTATATGGGAAATATTCTTTGGTTAATGTATTCGAATGAGTCCCAATCTAAAAGGTTTTCAGAGCGATTTTTAGCATTACAGCCTGTTATAAATGTACAATGCATTTTTCTCAGGATTTATATTATTTGCTTGAAAATTAGACTATTAATAAATAAGATCAAGTGGTGATTTCAGGAATATTTGTGAACCTTCATGAGTGAGTTTCTGTTGACTGTGAAATAGATATTCATTTGATTTTTATATTAATCTTTTCATATTTAGATTTTTTCATTATGTAAGGTGATAACGTTGTCTGAAGCCCCTCCTAATGTCAAAGCAAGATTTAAATTGTTCATTTACAATAATGAATGATTAGATATTCTTCGGAAGTAGTTTTAATCATTTTTAAAGTCTCCTCCAAAATTTAAAAGATGTAGTACACCGTCAGTGAAAGGCCATGTAATAAAATTGAATTCGTTTTACAGTTAGTTAAGAAAAGACTTTTAGTTTAACTTGTGGACGGCTTACACTTTGGGCAAGGACACTCCATCATGTCCGATGACTTTGCGTTCACTTTGATCGTACTCTTTGCGATAGTTGTCTTATCCTGACTACGACCTGAAGATATTATTAGACCGCTCCAAACCATTAGATTTCACTTTTTATTCTCCAGGTTGAATTTAAATTAGGATGACTGCATCGGTAGAAAAGCAACAGCTGACGAGGACCTTACTGGGAAGACAACCAGGTAAGTTAAACCCCTTCCATGGAAAAGCTGCATCGTATGGACTCTAACGTGACTCAGAGCCACACTCGATATACAGCTTTTCTAGAGTCTCGTGAGAGTCTATCCGAGCGACATAAATATTTCAGCCATACAATCAAAATTAAATCATACAATAAAGTGCCTATAACCTCTTTATTTAAAAACAAATATAAACATTTATGCAATTATTTTTCTTTTTTTCATATTTTTATGTATGATGTTTTGAATAATATGGTTCATTAACATTGATTTTATTCATGAAAATAAGCTCTAGCTTATATAATTTGTCATGAGGCATGTTTGGGTGAGTAGTGACCTTCTTTATGGGGAAATTAGAATTCTTAGAATATAGGAATAAAGTTAACTTAAATTGAAAACTGTTGCATTAAGTAAAAGAAATAAATAGTGAAAATGTTTCTTTTCATTTATTTGTAATGAAATTAAAAAATAAATGATGACAAAGCAAATTTGCTTTTTTCCATATTAAACAATAAGTTAATAATATTTTACACTTTGACTTTGACCTTTATGAACCTGACCTATTCCATCCCTTTTCAAACTGTAAAATTTATTATTGACATCTCAGGAATAAATATGGCTAGTTTCATGTTCCTGTCTTTCAGCATAACACTGTTGCTATGTTGACAAAATGCAATGTGCATTTTTAAAATAGCTCACTTTTTATCATAAAAGGGGGTCTGTTCCTGTTTGAGACTCCGACTCTTATAAATGCTGTTCTAAATACAGGACAATTATTCCAAAGGATTGTTTTGATGCTTGCAACTTAAATATTTCAGCCATACAATCAAAATTAAGTTGTACAATAATAATACCTATATACTCTTTATGGTGGAGCTCACCAGTTATTATGTACTTTTGAGACAGTGATGTATGTATGGTGAAGTTGTTTGCATTTTAAACATGCCCAGTGGAGAGAATATTTGCATATCTATATGCTACGTTCATGTAATGTGGCTGAAATTTCTCTGGATATTGTACTTTTGGAAATTTTAAATGATCTTAGCAAATTGCTGACTACAAAAATGCCACTGATGTTGGTCGTAGTTGATGCACTTCAAAAATTGTTTCATGTTTTCATAGGTTTCCTTTGTATGGTCTGCATCACCAATTGAATTAATGGCAAAGCATTGCAATTAAGCAGTAAAGCAGATTTAAGACTCTCCTTCAATGACTGAATCAATTAACAGTCTCCACTCATCTCAATCATGAACGATGTTGAGGGCTGAAACCACACCATCGGTGTTGTTGCAGGATAAAAGATAATCTTCTTTGCAGAAGAATGTAGCAAGATCCTTTACACGCTCACTGAACGTGGAAACCCTAACATAACCTGCCATGAGATTCTACTGCTGTAGCCTGGATCCGAACAGCTCTGCCTTACTCTTGGATAGTTTCAACACCCCGACCAAGTTATTAAGTCGATCTTGTGTTATTAGATCTGATTCAGAGGAAGAGGATGGGAGAAAATATGGGTCATGTGACTGATGGTTCAGGACTAGAAGTTTCATCCTCTTCTTTTTCCTCGTTTGACTCAAGTGAGAATTGTTCATGTGCATCAGGAACCAGCATTCCTTCTCTGTTGTGTACTGGGAGTATAGCTGATGGAATGTTTGGATAATGCACAGTCCACCTTTTCTTCTTTGACATACCTTTCTCAGCTGGAGGCACCATGCAGAAGTAACAACTGCTGATATGATATGTTAGCTCTCTCCAAATCATTGGCACTGCAAAAGGCGTAGATTTCCTTTTCCTATTCAACCTTTGGTGACAAGCTGTTGCACAGTTTTGCAGCGAAAATAAAAGTGATAGATTAGGCTGCGCTTTTGTGATGCAAAAGTCACTTCACTACAAACAGCAGAATATATTTGCATTGTTTATACAAGTACGAGGCGTCTTTGCTCACTTTGGTTAAACAGAAATGTTTCCCTTTGCAAAATCAAACACTGACAAGAGAATAAACGATTCTATGATTTTTAGAGCTGATATAGGGCAGTTTGTTCAGCAGAGTGATGTAAGCTTAGTTATGATTTCAACATGCATGATTTATAGGAATAACATAATGCAATTTATGTCATGTATGACACAATACCAGCTTCAGATTGCATCATTCATTGATCTGCCTAAAAATCAAGTACTGTCCAAACACAGTCATATATTTATTCATAGATCCAGTCCAAGATGTATTTTAGTCATTTTTAGTTTTAATTTAAATGGTTTAAATTGAGATCCCATTCTCTTTATAACTCACTTAGCCTCCGCTATTCCCAAGTCAAGAGTCGTGTATAGTGTCCCTGTATCATATCTTTAAAACTAGAGCCAATCAACAGATTTTTCAACTTCGTTCTCAATTACTCAGTAATGTTTGACAGCATTTATTTCGGAAGCATTTTGACTGTAGACCAGTGTAATGTACCACCATTATAAGGGCTTTCCTTTTGTACAAGTAAAGAATGATGTGCGAGGTTGAACTCGATGCCATTTGTTACCACATGACCGGCGATTACACTTGACATACAGCATGAACAAGTCTCTTCTATACATTTGTATTGCATACAGTGTTCAAATTCATTCTTTCAGCAGTTTATATATTAATTGACATGAAGAACATGTTTAAATTATAACGTATAAAAAACATCCTCCCCATCCATCATACTACATCTTTAGAGCCCACAGGTCTGTTACATTATTTTCCGTTACAGAAGAATGTTAATTGAGTGGATATTTGGAAGCTTTTAGATGTGTCGATTACAAATTAAAATCTTTATAATTAAGAGTCTTAAAATGCATATAGAAGATATTGAAATTAAAAAGCACAATTACAGAAACAAATGAGAAGCCTGTAAAATTATTTAGAGAAAATATAACAAATGTGACTGAAATTTTAGAGACAAAGATAACGATCCTTCATCTGAACGAGAAAGAATGTTAATTAAAGAAAAATAGAGACAATTGCGGCTTCAATCTTCCGAATAATGTTTTTATCTACAACGAACATGGTGAAAAAGAAGTTTTGTTCGAAAGGTAACTAGGATGAATTATATCCAAACAACTTTGTATGCAGAAGGGACTAAAGAACATCATGGAAATGGCAGCATCAGCTTTGTTAGGAATTAATAGTTATATTGTAGGACGGTTACTCAAAGCAACATCATTAATTTTTTTTACTTATAGCGTTCATATTTGTTTTATTTGTTCATTTAATTAAAGGATAAGATTCTGTTTAAAAATAAAAGTCTTTGGAAGTTCAGAAACTGATATACTCAGTATAGACAATTTGATTCATTGGAAAAAAGTAAATCAGTTTTGTCCAGAATTTGTAAGTGCATTTAGATGACACACTTTACTTAATAAATTCATTCTTTGTAACGTTTTGTCGTCTTTATTCTGACGTACTTCTTTCTCTTGAAATTATGTATCACTTTATTTGAAGTGTTTATTCCTCATGTTTAATAAGTCTTTTATATGTTCTATCCTCTGTTTTAATGTAGTCCAACTCATAATACTTTAAAGACATCTTAGGGTCCATAAGTAGACATAAGGGGTAATCTTCCTATTGGCATTGATATGATGAATTTCTTGTAAGCGTTTACTACAGATTTTTTAAAACTTATCCCAAGTTACAAACTTTCAAATATGGTTAAAAATGAATTTGGATCTGGATTAGCAAAGTCCAAAAATGTTGACATAATAGGTTCTCTCTGTACATGTCTGATACAGCAAATAAACATAAAGGCAAACCGTCAAATAGGGGTTTCTGATGACAACACTTTTATCAGAGGTTCGCGTTACCCTACGTTGTGATACAATTCATTCACTTTTTACAGGCGTTACTGACTCCTACTTTCCGAATCCGCTTCATAAAATTAATCTCTGCTTATGTATGTGGTCTAAGTCAACGTCTGGTTACGAATGCGCAGAAAATGTTTAAATTTACGAAAGGTACAACACGTGTACATATATGTCTACTTCTTCAAATACCAGATTATCTACATACAGGCTTTATAGATCTGCCTTCCCATTTGACCCAATATGCTTATTCCACCGAGGAATTTCGTCAAAATGACTCGAGGCGTCCAAGCAGTTCCAAAGCTATCAACGCCCAAAGAAAGGCTAAAAATCAAAATGATTTAAACAGAGAATACGATAGCTTATCGGTGCACATCCTATGTCATATTTCATGGAACCAGCTAGATTTCTGTTTAAAAGAAATATAAAACTGGTGTAGTATAAACAATTTGATCAGGGTATATCATAGTTCAGATAGTTTAATCATAAATAACTTCATATTTCTCAGATTCTGCTTGACAAATTTCATGAATACTTCTGGCTGTCCACACAAATCAAAAACTACGCGTGAAGAAGGGATCGAAAAAAAAATGATGTTAGTAGATGTTACGGTCCCTACATGAAATTAACGGGCAATCAGTATCCTTACGGGTTTTTGGGATTACCATCTAGTAAGCGTCCGATTTCTTGGAACCCTCTTTACGATATTTCGTTTACAGTGTTTCTACTTTTTGAGCAGACCGGGAAACCTTAACTATAATTATTCAAAGAGTGATTAAAATCAAAGGATATTAAATAATGCTTCGCGCAATACTCGGTGTTGCTAAAATTTGTAATTTATACCCTCACTTATTTCTGACCTAGCCTGATTTCGCTTAGTAAAGTTGGTCTCCGAATAATCTAAGTTGATCCCCATGAAATGAAAATAGTTATAACATGCATCCAGATAATCCTGACTATTCCATAAACAGTTTATAGACCACCCTCCAAATTTTTGCATTGTATTATGTTAATTCCGCTGGACAGACTTTTTAAAATATTTATTCTCGGGGTACAAACAGACCTCAAAATACAATAGGCCAAAGAGGGGTAAGAATCACAATACGTTTAGCAGGGCATAAATTGTTTGTATGTAATTATCGAAAGTGTTTATATCATCAGTCATCATAATACATGCTGTACTCAACGTATAAAAGTCATCCTATTAATTCTAAGCAGCTCACGAATTTAGTCATTTCTTCTAGTGTGCAGACTGACCGATATATATATATATATATATATATATATATATATATATATATATATATATATATATATATATATATATATATATATATATATATAATCTAAAACGTGTCTAAATGAAAATACGAGATGGGAATCTCATGTCTGTAGGTAGACGTAAAAGGTGATCTCTATTTGATTTTTTTTCTAACTACCATATACGGTGCATCAAATTGTCATAAACGGCATGACTAATTTCGTTTTAGCTTTTCAACATTTTTTATCTGATCCCTGACACAAACAGTAGAATAGGGTTTCAAAGCAAAATACCTGAAGCAGCTGTTCGCACAATCCAAAGTGTTGATCGAATAGTTCCGTTCTGCATTGCTTTTATATAACCTACCCATAAGGTAACGCAATGCGTCAGTTCCGATCGATGAAGATTATTACTCTAGATGAGTTTATCCGCTGTAACCACAATTATAATTGTAAAACATTATTCGCTAGTTTAAATATGCTTATTGATAAGCATGTAATAACTTTTAACTAAAAATTGATAAGCGTGTAATAATTTTTAACTAAAAATTGGGTCATATTTAATAATGTCCATTACTTGTTAGAAAATATTATGTGCAGTGATTGGTACACGTTCTGTTTGATAGAGTTGACGCTAATCCATTATCGGCATAAGCTTTTATGGAGTACTGATAAAATCGAGCTTTTGTTTATCAGTCAGTCTGATTGATTTTAATGCATTAAATTAATTTTTTAAAGTTTCATCTGTTGTATAATAATTTTTCATTCAATTGTGTGGTTTAAATCTATCCGCTTCTTTGTTTGCCCTACTGGAATAAATATTAATGTTTGTCAGTGTTATTGGTAATTTCAACATTACATAGTAAGGATGTACACGGAACTTGATCTTAACATGTGATAGTATAGTAATAGTTGTGTTAGCTTCGATTGACTGGTTTTAGTGACAGCCTTCTACCCCACATGACGTTTCTCTTACAGGGGCAGCTGTGGTAACATTAACGCGCATGTATGTGCGCGTGATATAAAATTCGTTCCAGATTGTCATCATGTCAACTACTTTTTAACCAGCTCGGTTGAAAGACCACAGGAAACTCACGGAGGCAGCACAATCACATAGACAACCAAAACGCAGTAGTCGAAATGATTTCGAATTGGAGAAATAACAGCGCACATATGTATGGAAACCAGATACATGTTTCTACTACCATACTAGTTGAGCGAACACATATACCGCCCATGACATAGGTATCTCTTCTGTGGGAGAGCTTACCGATATACATATGCTGCCAAAGACAGATATCATGGCAAGCTTGAGTCGAAAAGCAGACGCCTCTAATTGGCAACTGGCAGCCCCGACAATAATCGTACAAACTGCAGCCTGTATCCCATATTTTCGTCGACGATTTGTACATGTTGAATGTTCTTTCCGATAACCAGAATATAGCATGCAAAAAGTAACTGCTAGATCTGCCCCGTAGCAAAAACAATCCTCTCCAGTATTTGCGCCCATGCAGCCATCAACGGTTTGCCAAGGTCTCTTCATGTTCGTATTATTTATATGACCATTATATCGGTCACTACAATAGTCATGGTAGTATTTCCTAGTTCCTCAACTTCCTCGGCTTGAGCTTTAAATTATAAATAATCCGGGACGTGATAAATGTTTGCATTTTTAACCAGTTTTCGTTAGTAAATCAGAAATACTTATCTATTTTGTTGCGTGCTGTTTTCAAATTATTCCGTTTCAACTAGTATTCTTTTCAAACGTTCTTCGGTATTCTCTTTAAACGATTCTCTCAGTTTAAAATATTTTATTCGGAGAACGATCTTCTCTGGGTCATCTTAAATTACACGCTTTGTGGCATAACTCAACTCTCGCCTTACGTGTTTGAGAGCGATCTTGTTCACAGGCGTATCTAAATTAACCCCAGTCCATGACGCAATAGCCAACATGACTAAGATTAAATTTTAGATATTAAAGTATTTTATTATTATGTTAGTTTTTTTTTAATCGGAGAACGTCACCCCAGACGCAAGATGATTTTGACAACAAGAGCCTATAACTATCCAATTTTGTAAAAAAAAAACAAAACATATTTATATCTAGGTTTTAGATCCATTTTTATTGCATTAGTATTGTATAACCTTCGTTGTCATCATCAGAAAATTTGAATATAATGATGTTATTACAAAATATATCTAACAGCTGTTCAGATTTGACATCTGAACGAATGTGATACTTGTTCCCGTTTGCATCTGAAACGTCATACACAATACTTTCACAACCATTTGAAATGTATCAATATAAATTTCTGCTTCAGTTCATGCTAATGCTGTGCGGCTGTTACTATGTAACAACACTTCTCTTTAATAGACAGTAGCCCTTTGTCATCATTTATTTTCTTTGGTAATGTTCAATGTATGCTGCCCTGCGTGCTATGTAAGAATAACTGCCGTGTTTCAAAATGTCTTTTTGTAATTCACGAGAGGCTACAATAATTGTTCTTCCGTAAGTGGGGATGTGTTTTCGTGTTTATTCGTATTTTTATGGATTGCACGGCTTATCTGGTTAATTTATATGCGTACTTTCATTATCTCAAATATGTTTAAAAGCATTCAAGATTATTTTAGACACTTTAAAAGGATTCTTTTGAAAAAAGATAACAAATAATTTTATTAAAAAATATTTTATATTTCTCATTCATTGTTTAGATATTTGTCAGCTGTATAATTTTTTTTTAATTTTGAAACAAAATAGTATAGGATCAGGTGTGCTATTACTTCAGCATTCACTTTCTTTTAAAGATTAGTTGCACCAGTAATTTAACCAAGATTTCAGATCAATTATCACATTATCGTATATAATTTTTTTAACTCCTTGCAATATATTTTGAAATAGATGAGATAACCATCAACACTTAATGCAACTAATTTTAGTCTCATGGGAGTGGTCCAGTCAGAGTGTGTAGTTAAAATATTTGTTTCCTAAAAGTAAATATTTTGTCTCTGCATCCGTATTAAAATCTAAGACAAATGTAAAAAGTATTGAGGTTGGTTCAAAACGGAGTCTATAATACAATTTTTTAAAATGAAATAATGCTCTGTTGTAGCCAGAAGCAATTAATCTGTCGTTGATAAGTGGCATTATGGATAAATCTCACCCACGAACGTGAATCAGTGTGAATCTGATTGTTGATTACGCTCCAAAATCGTTCTAAGACAATTTGAATAAACGGACTGAACATAAAGCGTATACATTTTTTACACGTCGTACAATCACACTTTCATGATTTGATCATACCCTTTCATGTTATCCGGGTAAATTTCACTGATATATGGTCCTCATTACCCTTTTGTTGTCCTAACTTTTTATTTCTTTTCTAATAAATGTAGTATGTAGCATGTAGAAATTTATTTTGCTGTACGGGGTGCACTCAAGATGATACATGTTCGTTTAGCATATACTGTATTCGTCGTCTGGTCTTGTTGTAGTTTGAAGGTTTAGTTTGGAATAGATTTATATTAGTATTGTTTGTTTGCATATTATAAGTGTCTTGCACTTTAAACTAGGCGCTAAAGTCTAAAGCACCGCTGTTCCAGGACACCCTCGAATTAGAGTCGTACTCTTCTACCGCGATTTTGCGTTTCCATTGTGAAGCTCGATACAATTGTTGGTACACCTATATTATGAATATTTCGTTTGCTGGTTATACGAATTTGTTACAGCCATTATTTCATTCTCTGCTGAAATTTACACTATGTTCTATACTTCATTTAGCGAGTCGAAATGCTGTTTCAGTGATCTCGGAATTTTTTTTTTGTGCACACAGGTCACTGTTGCAACAATTTTTGTTTCTTTGTGTATTCGTTTGGGCTGTGCGTCGGTTTACTATTCTAGTACTGCACCCAAATAACCAAGCACACGTTGTCATACGTTCTCGCATTTGCTGAGCATGTATGCCTTAAGAAATCTAGTTGCTTTTTTTGGACAAAATCGTAGTCGGATCAATGTTCGTATCCTCTGTCATTGCTGTTCTTGTCTACGTTTGGGTAAGAAAAAAAAAAACCACAACAATATTGTTCTCGTGTCACGCCCAAGGAAACTATGACACTGAATCGCAGAACTCCTAAAATTCAACTAAGGATTCCCTAAAATGTCAGTGTTTAGAGTCAACATGTGCAGCCTACTTGATAGTCAATACGCTCAGGAATTTTCACACACAAAAGCAGCATAAGTCTCAAAGATCGGTCTACAAAATGTTATTTGCCTTGAAGAACAGAACTGTGCATAAATACCATAAAATGCTTGCAAGAAAAAATTTAATTCAAAGGCGATAATTACAGTTAATATTGCAAGACAATGACTTTTCTCTTGTAAACTGGTAGTAAAGCCTGAGATGTCATTATAGAAACAGAAGTTACATGACACATCTAAGTTTGTAAAATAAAGTGAGACAGTTATGACAATGGACATGGTCGGAGTTAAAAGAAAATGACCCAAACCTATTATTAAATGCAGAGGATTATCAGCTTTGAATTAATTTGATAGCTTAGCTTAAGCGTTTTCTTTTTTAATTCTTTTTCTTTTCCTTTAATAAACAGTCCTAGTAATGTTCAAGCCTTCTCCATTCCATTTTCAACCCTGATTTCAGATGAAAATATTTCTTATCATATGTCACTAAATGGTCACGTATTCCTTTGCTATAAAGCCTGCTACAAAAGTCAGATGTCGAATTTAAGATATTGTGATTTTGTTGTGTAGTTTGCAAGAAAGAAAAATAAATATCTCCATAAATTGTAGAAATCGATTCCAAGTTTTGTTTAAATTGCGAAATAATATGTAGGATGGACAAGTCGATACGCTCCAGACTCATTGCTTACAATAACATTGCCCCTTATTCTTAAAATGTATGTGACTTCATAAATGCAACAATTCAACTTGTATCTTCTCCATCTTAACATAGCATTATTGGTTAGCTTTGTTAGAACAGAATTGCCACATATATTGTATATTTATAAATGAATCACATGTACAAGGTAGTATTTCAAAATGGCCATACTACTGAATGAAGTCAGTTTTGTTCATAAGGTGGAATTAATTTCTTTTCCAGATGCCTATAAGATATAAAGAGCTAAACATATTTCTGAATGGTTCTTATTAATCAGACCTTTAAATAGTGTATCAGATGCAGAGAATACCCAATACGAATTAGGGATCCTTAAATAGTATAAAAGATGCAGAGAATACCCAAGACGATTTAGGATTTAGGGAACTGTATATATTCTGTGATGACAAAAAAAAAAAAAAGAAAGAACTAAAATAAAGTGTGAATGAATGATAGTAAGGCTGGCAATCAGCCATCTTTCGAGCAGATAATATCTACAACACCACCATCCTCCAACTGATGCAGTTAGAGATAAAGCGATCATGATCGATATCCCGCAAATCTAGTGTCTGTTCATAATCAGTACACTTTAGAGCCATCGTGAAGACTGTATTGGCTAAGTTTATGTTATGAGTATGCATTTAAAGTCTCGTTTTTTTTTCTTCTCATCATCGTAGTTACTACTGTTGTAATTATTATTATTATTATTATTATTATTATTATTATTATTATTATTATTATTATTATTATTATTATTATTATTATTGCTATTACTACAGTGAAATCTGCCTACAATGGACACTAAAGGGACAATAACATTGTATCAGTACCGACATATCATTGAGTACAGGTGAAATATATAAGCAAATTGGAAGTTGGAGTTCATAAATATTTTCCTTTGTGCGCAGGTAACCTTTTTATGGTGGTTCCTTAATGTTTAGGTTCCTTAAAAGGCGTTCGTTGTGATTGTGAAGTATGGTATAGTTTAAGTTTATTTTGGGTGTCAAAATTTGGTGTTCGTTATATCAGATGATTCGTAATAGTTATGTTGATTATGACGAGGGAAGGTTGTATTGCGGTACCACTTGAGCATATGATGGTGGGGATGTTGTTGATTTGTTCATTAAAAACGGTAATTTTCCATAAAAATAGCCATCATTTCAAGAAAATTTGATAGTGCTTACGATGACTTCGATCATACTTTGTTATTCTTGCAAAAGAAGGAAATACCAAAAGGTACCATATTGGTGAAGATTTCTATATCTGCAAAGATCAAGAGGAAATCAGTATCACGAGATTTTTGTTTTGAGTGAGTTTGACATGCAGATTTTTGCTTTTAGGATTCTCGGAGGGTTGAAAATAGGCCCGATCTGGATGTACATGGACATTACATGCAAAATAAAACATTCCACAATTTTGTTTAACTCTTGAAAAATGTTGTCTTTAATTCCCAGGTCGTTATTTGTTCCCGTGAAGTGATATGGCTGATCCCAATGTCCTTTTATTTTTGAACAATCCCAATTTTGTTATCTATACACACTGGCAATTCAACGTCGATGTTTAATATCAATGGCTGAATAACAATATTGGATATTTAAGTGTGATATTGGTTTAATTTATTGGCAAAGAACTTAGACTGAATTCAAAGAAAGGTTCGTGACTCTAGAATCTTGATAGTATTTATTACTGGGATAAGGTAAATTTCATAGGGTACGTTATTATTATTATTATTATTATTATTATTATTATTATTATTATTATTATTATTATTATTATTATTATTATTATTATTATTGTAACAATGCTTGAAGTGAATGAGATCACCATTGTTGGTGGCGTAAGTGTAAGTTGGTAATTGTTTGAAATTTTGTTGACTCCTTAACTGATAAATGTCCCGACAAATTAATATTTGCTAAAGCCAATTTATCTTTTATAAAAACTTTTATTCGAAACTTTGATCTAATTTTGTGATATGCAAAAGACATATATTGAGTTTATTGTCTGAAGGAGACTTGTCTGTCCCTTTCTGCTTTCTAAGAATTCGAGGGGATGAAGCGGGAGGACTTAAGTTCGATTATTTACCTACTTTAGGATGCTATATAAAAGTAGAAATGGGTCCAAGAATCTAAAGATTTGTGTATTTTGAATTATTTTAGCAAGGACATTGATAGTGGATTTGTCTCCGCCATTTGACTGCCATGTCGGTACTGACCTCTGTGAAGCTCTAGAGAATTTATTTGCTATCACATGTACTCTCAGCGGAGCCTCTAGGATCCCTTTCTTCAGCATAGTCGTTCTCAACGGATGTGCGGAGGTAAGCATCATGTGTTCAGCATTTTGGGGTTACCAGACTCCGAAAATATGGTGCAAAATGGAAAAAGCTAGATGCAGAAAGAAATATTTAAAAATTTTAAGATAAATTTGTTAATGAATTTCATTCATTAAGGTTTCAGGAAATACTGACTTGTTGTTTTTAGGCTTAATGATTTTTTTCTCTGTTTTTCATACATCTGGCTGATATAGAAAAGTGTACATTACTTGTTTTGTGCTTGAAACTATAAAGGTCTCGTGCTTTTCTCGGCTTAATTGGTTAGCGGGCCAATCTCGCGCTTAAAAGGATGTGGTTTCAATCATACTTTTAGTTCAGTCCGTGGGCAAAACTCCTTAATCCAATTACCTCGGCATTAATAAGCTCCTTATGCTGCTGTACCTTGAAACAAACTAACAAACAGGAATCCACTAAATAATTTTACAAGCGATATGTTTTATTTTATTTGTTTGTTTGTTTTCGACACTACAATTTAATTTCCACGAAAGGTTTGGAAACAGATTTACAGAAAAATTAACATTAATGTTCAGTTGGTTTCGAAAAGGACTTGCGAAACTCGCGGATACAAAATGAAAAAATATTTTCTATAAACAATTTATTATATATTTTTCTCAACGTCTATTCTTATCTACTACGGTTCGACATTTTCATCAACGACGAAACTTTGTAGGGACACACTTTCTAAAATTGTCAAAAACTGATACTATCTTATAGAAATGTGTAAGCCAAAGAACGTTTGTGGGTAAGTATTAATACCTTGACTACCATTAAGGACTCATCATCATCATCATCATCATCATCATCATCATCATCATCATCATCATCATCATCATCATCATCATCATCATCATCATCATCAAGAGGTCATTGGGGCACCACAAATGACTTTACAATCAATTCTCTCCATCTTTCCATGTTATGTACCGCCATTTGGGAATTTCTAAATCCCATACCTGTTCACTCCTTAATGTTGTCTTCACCCCTCTTGTTCTGTCTGCCTCTTCTTCTGCACCATCCCCCTGTACCTTGCAAGATTGTTTTTGCCAGTCAAGATGATCTTGAGACATGACCGTACCACTTCAGTTTGCGCAGTTTTACAGTCAAGAGGTCTTCATAAGATCCGCTGGCTCGTTGGATCCTGTTATGGACTTCTTTGTTGGTTACATGGTCAATGTATGAGATGCCCAAGATCGTGCGGTAGCATCTAATTTCGAAGCTTTGAATCCTTCTTAGTAGATTTGATGTGAGCGTCCATGTTTCACAATCATACAGAAAAAGGGATATGACAATTTAGCGCATGATTTTGGAATCAATAGCAATATCAATATCTTTCCATATTGGTCTCAACATTGTTATTGCTGCTCTTGTCTGGGCAATGCAGCAAAGTAGTTCTTGTGATTCTTTTCAGCTTTTGTCCACTGACCTTTATTTGTGCACTGATGCCATTGGTGTTGTTTGTCATTAGTTTAGTTTTTTCGACATTGATCCCCATCGACATTGATACGTATGCGGTGGAGGTTGTGTCGAGGTGCTCAACCAAGTCAACCAGTTCTTTTTCATCTCCTGCAAAACCATCAATATCATCTGTGATTGTTCTTCTTCCGATGCTGACAGTGCTCTTGTGGTCATGCAAGGTATCATCCATCATCCTTTCTAAGAAAATGTTGAAGAGTCTAGGTGACAATATACAGCCATGTCTGACTGCAACTGTTCTTCGAAACCAATCTTCTTTGATGCCATTGATGAGGACATAATTGCTGCTTTGTCATAGAGATGCTCAACAATCTGCACCAGGTTTGAGCCGATGTTGTACTTTGTCAAGAGGCTCGTAAGACTGCATTCCAGATCCGATTAAATGCCTAAAATCTATAAAGACATGGTATAGATTCTACTGATGATAAAGGTAATTATCGCAAAGGAGTTTGAGATTTAAGATTTGTTTTGTGGTGTTCATTCTTACTCAGAAGTCTGTCTTCTCTTGAGCATTATTTTTTTTCTTGAGGCTTTAGTCTGTTGAGAATTATCTTCAGCATCACTTTGCTCGGGTGACTGATCAAACTCATGATTCTGTAGTTTTGGCATAGTTGTAAGTTACCTTTCTTGACAAGTACGATGATCAAGGATTATGTTAATGTGGCGGGCCATTCTCCTGTCAGCCAAATCTTGTTGCAGATTGTTGTTAGGACTATGACTATCTCTTCTCCTTCTGCTTGAATGAGTTCTGTTGGTATGTTGTCAATGCCAGCCGACTTTCCTTTCTTTAGTGACCTAACTGCAGTTTCTACTTATTCACGAAGAATGGGGTTGTCATAAATTTATTCTGCTTGAGTGCCATTTAGTACTGCTGAATCTCCTTGGGTCTTATCATTTTACAGTTCTGAGCAGTATTCTGTCCCTTTCTTAAGGATCTCTTGATCTTCTGTGAGGCATTTTCCTGATTTGTCTTGGATGGTGCTAATTGCCCCTTGTTTATGGGTTGAGAACTTTCACCAGCTGATATGCCATTTTCCTGTCATTTTACTCAGATTGTCTTCGTTTTTGTGGCACTGTTTTTCTATCTAGGATTCCTTTACCTTTTTCATGCTTTTCCCGCTCATGTTGTTTATCTCTATGTATTTTCTAGCTCCATCATGCTCTGGATGTCCAAGGCTATCAAAGGTGCAAATTTACCACCTATCATTACCTGCAAGGCTTCTGCTACTTTTGGATCTTTCGATTTGTTAAGGTCAAATATGATTCTTGGTTGGTTAGGTTTTTAACCATTTTCAGGTGGAGGCGAAACGTTGTAATTAATAAGTCGTGGTTACTTCCAATATCTGTTCCTGGAAAACTGCGTTTATTGGCGATATTCGGTCCTGTGCAGAATCTTTATTTTTTACCAAGATGTAGTCATTTTGGTTGTGATGTCCATCTGGACTGTGCCAGGTCCATCCTCTAGATACTTTATGAGGGTCGAATTCGTTGGCTAGCACAAGAGTTTTGCAGGCAGCAAACTCTAAGAGCCTGAGTCCTCTTTCATTTGTTTCTGAATTGCAGAAGGGTCCACAGGTGATTTGCCAGTTTGTGTCTCACCCAGTCACATTATACTGACACCAGGCCGACCAGTCCTAAAACTAACGTCTTAATGCTGAGCGCCAAGCGAGGCAGCTGTTAGTACCATTTTTGTAAGTCTTTGGCATGACTCGACCGGGGATTGAACCCACGACCTTCCGCATTCAAGGCGGACGCTCTAACCACTAGGCCAATGGAATAAGTATGCTTTTTGGTTGTAAATTGGATAAAACTCACATAGAATCTTTCGTCTTCGAATGAAAAATCGATGTTCCAAATCATCAAATCATACATTAATAGTACAAGGAATATTAGCAACATATGTTTAGCAAGTATGGATTTCCTGGCCAAAATTTGCTGCACAATTGGGTATGAAAAATTCTTTTCACAGGACTCATTGACAGATAATCTTTCTTTTTTGTTTATTTGGATGGCTTGTTTTCTTTGGCGCTTGATTTGTTTTGTATATAGTTAGTGAATAATATTCTTCCAAATTAAGTTATCACAGAGCAAATACACCATCAAATAAATTTTCAGCAGATTTATATGTATTATATGTATCTGCATATTTTTGGGCCTTTTGCAAGATGAGTTATGCTTTTCTCCCGCTTAAAAAGGTTTCAGCTTGGCATTTCTGATTCAGTTCTGATTTACATGAATTAGATTAATTAGATTAATTAGTTGTTACTTCTTAATAACACGAGTCGGTGTTTACTGCTACTCATCTGACATAGTATACGATGCTTTATTGCACATCCTTGATATATATTCGTAATTTATAGATTTCTTTTCCTTGAGAAATACTCATATCCCATGAAAATTAGCCCAATATTTGCCAAATTTCTTAGACTGGAACGTACTGTAGTAAGCTTCTTTTGTATGATTGTTCTTTTTTCCCACTATCTCACACTTTTGGCCAATTTATCGGCTAAAACTTTGGAAAAAATGCCAATCAGAAAGAACCATCATCCATATGCTCTTTCTGCGCTACACCATGTTGAAGATACAATCAAATTTCCGGTCGAACCTTTTCAGTTCCCGATGCCAGCATAAGAAATCCAATTTCTACAGGAGTATGGAGATACTTTATTACATTGATACCTAGACAATGGTCTGGTTCGAGACAGTAAAATTTAATTAAACATTAAATTTCAACAAATGGCCGCTGAAACTGGCACTTTATAATTGCAGGAACACCTGCAGAAGCTTTGAATTTGCACTTATCTTGCAATGGTATGGTAAGGTTGAGGCAAACCTTTCCATGACTAAGCTTGCAGCTTTTAAAGTCTGGATATGCTTGCTGGGAATGATCGCACCCACATAAATAACGATCGTGAATCGATGATTTAATAATTATTGCTACGAGTATTGTATTGCAATTAGAAATAACCCATTCTTATTTCATTACACAGATATAATGGCAAATTTGTAGCAGTGGCTTCTGGATGAATCAGTTTTGATCCCATCGAGTAAGGGCTATTTTTGTGTAAAAATTTGCTTCAACTTTTATCGGTTTACAGGATACGCAAAATTTATTCCAGTTCTTCCCAAGTGTACATTATTTTCGTTCGTATCAGAATTTAATAAATAAATTAGTAAGTATTTTCGGAGCTTTAGTAAGAATTCTGAGATTTAGTACAAAACTGTACTAAATCTTTTTTATTAACTAGGTTATAAAGACCGGATTCATTTCATATGATGTCATTGTATTCATGGGGTCTTCCAAGTTGACTATAAGGACCTTTACACACACACACACACACACACACACACACACACACACACACACACACAAAGAAGAACCTCCAACGATGTCGCCACTAACTGAGGAGAAAACAACACAATGTTAGCTTTACACTTCAACAATGGCTCTCTTTATAAATTATTTGTCACCTGCTCATCTATGATGTATTCTTCTTGCAATTAAATAATGATCCATCATTATTGTTAATGAGTAAATTATCGATATCTGATAGCTAACCGCGGTTGGATTTTTTACTAATTATGATGGGAAGGTTTTTTTTTCATAAACGAATGCCATTCTATGTTGAATGCTGAGAATAAGTACCAAATAGTATAACCTTAGTTTGAAATCAAAATCTACAATTATCGCATTTTAAATCTCTGTCCCAAAAGTAAAGTAGTTTAGACATTTTTCAACTGTTGTTTAACATACCTTTTCTGATTGCTGTGGTAACAGATTTTAAACGTTAATATCAGCGACATTTTAAGTTCAAGCGTACTCAAGACTGCCGATCCTTTAAAATAAATTACATTTTCATGATCGAAGATTATAACCTTTTAATGGTTTTCTTTAATTTGTTGTTCGAGTTCCATTTATTTTATAGGGATAAAGAAATTTGTTATTGGAATAATATAGGTGATTCATGTCTTTGACTTAGCACAATACATCTCTCAAAACAAGAAAATATCCTTGTCACTAAGAAAGCCACTTCTTTTTTTTCTCTGTAGCGATTAATAGTTTAATTATATTTATCTTCGGCAAATTATGAACGAGATAATGGGGTATCTGGTTTAGTCATAAAAATAGTTTCAGGATTAATCTTTGAATATCTAATTAAAAAGTCACTTTTTAGTGAGTTTATAGATCCCATAAGTTAAAACAAAATCTGAAAAGTTGTCACCTACTTTGGAAGATAGCTCATTCTTAACAAAGTAAGTTCGTGAAAAGGAAACGTCTTCGTGAATAATGCATTATTCGTGAAGAAATCACATCAGCGCGATGAATGTTTGTTAAGTTAATTAAGACAATTTTTCTTAAAGAATTCATGGTGAGGAAAATACTTTCTTTAAAAAATGAAGCAGCTTTTCTAACGGCAAATGTATATCTTGGCAGAAAATGTAGTTTTTAACAGGAGTTTTGTCTCTTTGCATTAAATAATTCTTACAACATGGTTATATTTTTTGTTGGCTGGATAGCGTTCCCATAGATGAAGTGAACTCTTCAGTGCTGTTGACAAATGTAGTATAAAAAGTATAATTATTATAAAATAATTTCATCATTCCTAAATAAATTGTAATTCCATTGAATGTCAGTTGTATGTGTTTGTGTGTGTGTGTGTGTGTGTGTGTGTGTGTGTTTTGTTGTGGGAGCAACAGCTAGAAGCTCTTCTTCCAAGCCCATTTTTTAAAATATAAAATTATCGTATGTTGTCAGTAATTTCTGTCAAAATTTAAATTCGTTGACATTGACATTTCGTCATGGGAGAATGTTTTAAAATGAATATAATCTGCAAGGTTTTTGGCATTTTAGAGACTATTTTTAATATTGGCCATTCGTTAAAAAATCGCTTACGATTAACGACATTGTTCAGCAGCTAGCCAGGTCAGTTGGTACCACTCATATGGACATAGCGACTTTTATTTCCAGTTGATATCCACACTTAAGGAATATATAAGTAATACTTACGTATTTTATAATGAGATACTGATTATAAATCAGAGGGAGAAAAACCTTATCGCCACAGTAGTGACTCCGCTTTTATCGCCAAAGAGATGACATATCTCTCTCTCTCTCTGTCTCTCTGTCTCTCTCTCTCTCTCTCTCTCTCTCTCTCTCTCTCTCTCTCTCTCTCTCTCTCTCTCTGTTAGAATGCATATATCATAAAATTATCAAAACTGTTGATCATCTAGAATACATTTTTGTAATCAGTGGAAATGTACCGATAATATGCTTAAAAATGGAACTCGGAGGGCTTTTTAAAATTAGTTTTTCCACATGAATCGTGCACATTGTTGATGACCGAACTTCCATGGCCTGTTCTCATTCGATATGTTATGTCACACATTCAGTAGCATGTCTGTTACACCCAATAAAATTTTTTAATAAAACTGTTTGAGATGCAAATTTATCTGTCATCACAATCACGATAATAATCTGGTAACGATGAAGAAATCAGGCATTGATTAGTTACAAACCGTATTTTTTTTTAGTAATAATCGAAATTTAGGTACAACATTGGACAGAAAATGACAGCAAGCATTTCAAATCAAAACAAATCAAGTCTAAATGATGAAATAAACAAAATATAAAACTACATCATTACAGACGAACAGCAATTATTAAAATTTGTTGTTTGATGATGTTACGCTCTAATTCCTGTTGGTGCATTCTGTTATGTTGCTCTTGTAACCTCACCCAGCAATGTTCGCAATTTTCACTATTGATTCGCGCGAGAAATATATTTAAGAAAATAAAAATCTATTTACTTTTGCATGAAAACATGCACGAATTTGACAAACTTCACAGTTTGAAGCATTATATATAATCTTAATTTGTAAAAGGTTGCTGTCCTAAAATTATTGTAACATTTCGGAACTTTTCTTTATCGATGTAGTAATGCAGCTGTTATTCGCACTGACACATAATGGAGAAGAAAAAAAATCCATGTAAATTGAAGGATTTCGTCTAAACAATATATAATAAAAATCAGTTCTACTCTATTTGAATAGACATAAGGAAATATTTCACAAGTGAAACAGAAATACTGTTTATTGTCACTGCCGGTTTTACCACTCGCTACAGTACAATGTTTCCAGTTCACTTGTAAAATATTTCCCTATATCTACTAAAAAAAACCCCGTAGATATCCTTTATATATTTCGCTCGTGAAAAAGAAACATTTTGTATTATCATTAGTTGCTTCTCAATCTTTCGCATTTCATTCGTAAAATATTTTCTTATATTTTGACAAAATGTAGTTATCCTAGAAATTATGAACTTATTTATTCATTTGTGTTTTTCTTTTTACTGGTATATGAATCAACTTTTATTATCATTACCCCGAAGATTATCAATATTAATGAACGAATCTATAGGTGCTAAAATGATATAATCTAGCTGTAAGATAATTTGATAAAATTAATTAAATAAATCAAAGTTTAGAACTATAATATAAATAATCAACAAAATAGAAATCATCCCATTATTGTCACCCGGGATACAGAAAGAAGATGCAACATAAAAGACATATAACAACAATAAACGTTTAAGGTATCCAATGCATTACGTACTGTTGGACAGTGATGCTTTATAAACTGAAATACATGTTCCGATTTAGTTATATTGTGTAGAGGAATGGTATTTACAGTTAGTGTGTTTACAGTTGGTGCGTACCAGGAAAACTTCCACTGTACTGAATGTTGAGCGATATGATTACCGCAAGAGAGGAATGTCACGTGATACGAATAGAGAAGAACCCATTAAAATCAAAATGGAAAGGTCTACAGATTATATAAACTAACATAGTTTAAAAGGTGTATGGCAGATTATACTCTATTATTGTCGAAGAAGACATTTTAAACAAGAAAGAAAAAAATATTCATAAGAATGACTAAATATAATAGAAGGTTTTATAAATATAGTACTCGACGATAGGGTGTAAAATTAAATAAAAACAATTTTCAGCTCCGTAGCAATCAAATCTTGCGAGAGTTATGTTGAAGAAATGGAAGGAATTTTGGAGGACTGAGGGTTGCTATAAGCTAGTCCACCAGCCGACGTAGGACTTTCCATGCTTGTTTCGATTCAATAAGACCTGAACACTGAAAACTCGTCTATCATGTTTCCCTGAGAGAACAGGATTGCTTTTCACTTTGTGTTGATATTTAGCTTGAAGATCTCATGTAGACGGTAGTATGTACTGAAAGGTACAATGTAACATTCAGCTAGATGTATTGACCTTTTCAACCCTGGAAATACTCTAGCTAAAGAAATTTTCATGACTTTAAAGGCTGGTTTTCCTTTACATTATTTAATACAGTGTTTCCTAAACTGCTGAGTAATATTTGTTAGCCTTGTAGCACAGTATTCTTACAGCGGATGCTGTGCACATTTTATCACTCAACATCTACATTGATTCCTATTTTCAGCTGCTTTTGCCATTGTCTTATGTAAGAAACAACTTTGGAAGGATACAGACAGCACTCAGTGACCTAAGAAGAATGATTATAGAGCCAAGTTCCAGTATGAGCAACACAGAGGATTTACTTCCTCAAAGTCTTGTAGAAGCTTGTAATCATTATCAACGACACGTGCAGTCAATGCCACAGGTAAATATATTGTCGGAATATTGGCCAGGATGTCACCAGTACTTATTGTGTCGGGACCAACAATAAGCTTAAAATCAATCAATTCATTGGTTGAAATACTTGCCTAAAGTTGGAGTCTGAACCTACACCAAGTCTAGAATCAAGCAGTTACTTACACATTACAAATCAAACCTCTGACCTCACTTGTATACAAGGTACATTAAATGTATTTGACATTACTATATGCATTCACAAATACGACACATTTGTTATACATATAATACCTTCAAACAATGTTTCTCTATTGCACAATCACAGAAAATAGCCAAAACACCAGTCACCAAAATATTTGGAAGTAAAAAAGCATAGTTTTAGTTTTATTTGAGACAAATTTAATAGTTTGGTTACAATAGAAGAAGGAAATAAACCTTTTACAAAAAATATGATGCATAATGTCTAAATTCAGAGGGTATTTGATGAGGGATTTCTCGGGTTATACACTTCAAACGCGAGATTCTCGATATATATTTATGATAAAATAAAGGCACAGTTTAATATATTGAGTTACTGTTGCCCGTAATATCCAGGACACCATTGAAAACCATTACATTTCATATAAATCTAATTTGTCCTCACATCATGGTATTTCATATTGAGAGACACGATGGATCAGTGTGACATGAAATGGGTGTATTTTTTAATACTCTTCACTGAATGAAATAAAACAGTTTTAGCGCTGTAGAATTCCTTTACACCCTTCCAGATACAAACACACTATACTATCAAACATAAATGGGATCTTAAGGGGTCTTAAGTTTTAGTTATAGAAAAAAAAACAACACATAAATGCACTAAACATGCACAAACATGCTTATGCAAGCAAAAAGGTTTGGTGAATGATTAGTATATCTCTTTTCTATAGATTTTAATGGCAATGAAACGGGTCTTTTTATATTTTGATATTTTGTGCACCTAATGTTCACACCTTCCAAATTTAGCGATGCAAGCAGCAGACATTCCACCCATCTATGTCCACCGAAGGATTGACGAAGTCACGAAGGGGTGACGTGGGATGATTTGCCTCACATTCACAATCCTTTGTTTTCGGTACTATGTTTGACTGTTTTTGTTATTGATCATGTTGATGTAGCTGATCTGTATTCAAATCTTCACGCACAGGGGAGATTACCAGTGGATGTTTCATTTCTATATCCCTATCTTTTGTGTGGGGGACCCTACTTCTCTGATGTTGTGATAACTTGTAGCCCTCACTATTGGTCTCACGTTACAGCATGGACCCGGCAGTGTCAATGTTACAAAAGTGCCTTTGGTTGCCACCTCTGTTGTGACAAAACTAGTTTTCCCTACTATTTTCTTTATCTCACTTCTGTTCCGCTATCATTTCATCCCCCTACTTCAAGAGAACAAGTTGACTGGATAAAAATTTGAAATGCATCATTGTCCACTTGAATAATCGTTTGACTGGATGAAGCTCTTTGACTTGACCCATGAGGCGACGAATATATTCCAGCTATATTAAAGTCTAGTTAATCCGTCTGGTCATAATTCCGCTCATTTTTTTTTTTTATCAAGGTGACAATGCACTCCAGACTAGTTGATATGCAGACTTCTTTGAGAAAGAAAAATGGAAGCGAAAGAAGACATCTGTCTGGTATGCGGTCATTATAAAGAAAACATGCGTATGAACGATAGAAAGAAATGTGAAAGAGCATGTCAGTACCTGTTCTTAATTAAGCAAAGTAAGTCAACAATATTCTCCATCAAAATTAACCTATTTAATAATATCAGATTTCTATTTTGAAATAAGAGTCCAGACCTCTTCTAGACACACTTCCAACATTTCTTATTGATTCATCATCAAAAATTTGTCGTTTTTTGCTATGCTGACCGATATCATTTTCATGACGATGTTATCTGGTCAGGTTAGTGGTTCGTTCGTTCAATTCGGTAGAGAAACAGGCGTCTTAATGATGTTCTTGTTCAGGTCACTTTGACATTATAACTATTTTACTTCTTATTTTTGATCAACAACATTCCCATCACCTAAGTTAGCGTTCCATCTTTTCTGATAGTCTAAGATCTCTGCTATCAAACATTTTTTTTACCGAGTATTGACAAATTCTGCATAGAAAGTGAAGTTCACTGTGTTCGCCAGAGCTGCTGCAAACTGAAGTACCACACGAAGTTGACCCGATTTCATAGGTTACAAATGTCCCTCCTTGCTATCTTGGTCTGGACAGTCCCACAAAACATATGCTCTTGCATAATCGTCCTGCAAAATGTTGTGGACGCTGTTGGTACCTAACCGTCTTGTGGCTTCAAGTAAGATCTCAAAATAAATATTTTAGGCAAAGTTAGGTTCAGAGGGTTTGGTTGTTTGCTGCTTCTCTTCATTAACTTACACACAGTTCGATACTGCTTTTCAATTGATATTTGTGTGGTATTTTTCGGGATCAAGATGAGGTTTGATATATCCGGTGAGCAGTAGGAATAAGATGCACCATCACTTTTTGTCTAGTGAATTTTTTTCTTGATGTTTTTCACTACAACTTTGGCTTCTTTATTTCTATTTTTTTCTTCTGCTAAAGTATGTGCCATAGATCCAAACTTACCTCTGTTCTCGTCTGGTGGTGAAGTTGTCAAGAAGGAAACTAGTTTTATCAGATATTTAAGCAGACGAAGTTTGAAGGACTTGTTCTTTTTCTTCCATTCCTGTTTTAGTGTTTGTTTTAGTGTTTTTTTTCTTCTCATTGTCAGAAGATTTTAAATCTCTCTTAGTAGGTGTGCTGTTTTATCCAATGCTTTCCGTTGAAAGATTTGAATACTTGGCAGCCATTTCGTTACCTCTGCGATTTCTCTATTTCTGACAAATCGGTTCGACCCATCAACGATCATAAAATATACTTGTAGTAAGTATGACACCTGGGTGTGATTACGATTCGGAGGTAAATGAGATGTGTCTTGCTCGTACCAATAATGGAGTTTCATCCAATGTTTGCATGGAACTAAAGTGAGTTTGATGGATTGATTGATTGCTATTTTACGGCGCATCAGCATTGTGAGGCTATATAGCGCCAAACATAATTTTATATCCTTTTACATTTAAAACTGGTAAAATAATTTTATCGACCAGCGATTGGAGTCCAAACAGTTAAAGGTAAAGCGATAAAAATGTGAACGATGGTAAAGTATTAAAAGTTTCCCGATCAACGGGATGTGCAAAAGTATGATAACGAAAACATATGATTGGCAATTAAAATCTATCGACTGCATAAATATAACACAAAACTGAACAAGGTGATAAAATAAAAGCTATAACTTATGATAAATGTTTGCTTCCTTAAGGAAGTCTATAATGTTGGTAATGTTAACTGTATCAAAGAGCTCCGTCATGTCTTGCACAACGTAGTAATGATTACGCGTAGGTTGAAGATCGAAGCATTCCAGCATAAAGTGCTTATCGGTTTTATGGTTCATTACAAGCTATGCACTCTGGTGGGTCTTCTCCTTTTAATATGTAGGAGAGTGTTAAATAAGTATGACCGAGTCGAATTCTTGCAATGACTACCTCCTCTCTACGGACGGATCTGTAGGAAGGGGTCCATTCTCCTAAGGTTGGCTTGATGGCATGAAGTTTGTTGTTCACGGCATCATTCCATGATGCCTGCCATTTCTGACGTAAACAGTCTTTGATACAACTTTTAAAATCAGTATATGGTGCTTTAAAATTAGTTGGTTCTAGTAATAGGGCTATTTTAGCAGCACGGTCTGCTTTATCATTACCTTTAATTCCTACATGGCTGGGTAACCAACAGTATACTATATTGTGGGAGGTACTCAGCTCAGTATGCTTAAGGAGAATGTTTGCTAATAATGGATTCTCCAGTTTTCTGTTATGTAGTGACTGAAGTACTGATAGTGAGTCGGAGAATATTAGGCTATTTGAAATACGCTTGCTTGCAATGTATTGCAAAGCAAGGTCTATTGCTCTAATTTCGGCTGAAAAAATTGACGTACCATTTGGCAAGCGAACTTTGGTTGTGTGGTTTCCACTTACGAAGGCTGCAGCAGCCTTTTGTTCATCTTTTGATCCATCAATATATATTTTTGTAGACTTTTCAAATTGTGAGAGGAGTTCATGGTAAGAGTTGTGGAAAATGGAAGGGTTTGTCTCCGATTTTTTTCCATCATGTAACGTAAAAATTACCCTTGGTTGCTGAAGTAGCCATGGGGGTGTTTCGGAGATGTTGGCTTTCAGAATATTTTAAAATTCAATTTGAGTACTTTCGAGAAATTGTGATATTCTAATGCCAAATGTAGGTATGACATTTGGTTTATTGTCACATAAGGATTTATATTTTGGTTCAAAAACTGCCGAAAAAGCCGGGTTCAGAGGGCTGGATCTTAATTTGATAGCATATTGTGCGGAGAGCATTTCTCTACGTTGTGATAAGGGTGGCTCATCCGCTTCGACGAGTAGACTTTCACACGGGAATGTTTTAATTGCTACCAGGGCAAGTCTTATTCCCTGATGATGGATTGGGTCAAGCATCTTTAAATAGGATTTCCTTACTGAACCATAAACAACGCAACCATAGTCTAATTTGGAGCGTATAAACGTTTTGTATAAATTTAGTATGACTCTCCTATCAGCACCCCAGTCAATGTGCGCTATTACTTTAAGTAAATTAAGAGATTTCAAACATTTGGCTTTCAAATGTATCAGACGTGGAATAAAAGTCAGTTTTCTATCGAAGATAATGCCTAAACATTTTGTTTCCTCAACAACTAGAATAGGTGTTCCTTTCAGCGTGAGATTAGGTCTATCGTTATGTCTTCGTAACTGACAGAAATGCATAGACAGTTTTTGATTTCGAGGATTTGAAGCCATTCGTGTTGGCCCAATTTTGAATTTTGTTTAAATTTTGTTGTAATTGTCTTTAAATTATATGCATGTGTTTGGATCGGTAACATATTAAAAAGTCATCAACATATAATGAGCAATCCACACCTGGAATCAGACACTTGGTGATGCTCTTAATCTTTATGTTGAAAAGCGTCACCGATGAAATACTGCCCTGGGGTACACCCGTCTCTTGATCGTGTATATCAGAGAGGGTGGAGCCCACTCGTACTTTGAATTCCCTGTATGAGAGGAAGTTTGATATGAATGTGGGCAGTCGGCCTTTTAGACTCAGGTCGTGCAGGTCACTTAGAATTCCGTACTTCCATGTTGTGTCATAGACCTTTTCCAAATTAAAGAAAACCGCTACTAAATGTTCCCTCTTTATGAAAGCATCACGAATAAATGTTTCGAGTCTAACCAGATGGTCGTTGGTACTACGACCATGACGAAAGCCACTTTAGAAAGGAGAAATTAAATTGTTGCTTTCCAGATACCATACAAGCCGAGAATTGATCATTCGTTCCATTGTTTTACATACACAGCTAGTTAATGATATAGGTCTATAGTTGGTAGGATCCGCGTTATCTTTGCCTGGTTTGGGAATTGGTATTGTTATTGCTTCTTTCCAAATGTTTGGTACATTACCAGTGATCCATAAATCATTGAAGATTTCAAGTGAGTTTGATGATCTAATATATTACCAGAAAATAGCGTTCTTTTTATTTGCCTCTATCTCATATCATTACTCCTCCTAAGAGGTTCAGCAGTCGATTACAACAATGGAGCTACCACTTTGAAAGAGGGCCTTATCAGAATGAGTGGAAACAAACTTCGCTGATGGAGTATTTTTTCTTTTGACTGGTAGGTATTTCTCCTTTCACGATTTGTATCAACATGACTATCAGAACAACTCGACGATGAGGAGGCAGTTCTTGTTTGGATACAATCTCTGTAACGAATCTATTTTGTCTTGTACTTTTATCTTTGGTGTAGTCCAGATTTGGACTATAGAGAGCAGTCGTTAAAGCAGCAGATGAAAGCGTCGTCGCCGCCAGCATGGAAGTGAAAGTGTGACAAATTGGCGGCGTGCAAACCACACCAGCCTCTTTCACTATGGTTCGTTGCTAGGGAATGACCTCCGCGGTGTAGTTTACCCAGTGTGGATAGATAGAAAGAAGAATGCAGATCACTGAACAAGTATATTAAATAAAAAAAACACGACGAGCCCCCTTTCAATGAACAAATATAAAATTTAATCAGTTTATCAACAGAATTTAAAATGAAAAGAAATCAACGACTTGGTTACAAAAGAAGGAAAATGGTACTAACATGTACTCAAATAAAAAGACAATACAAATTTCTTTAAATGTAAAATTACTTTCCACGTTAATATACTATCTTCATTGCCAATGAGATGTGACCTTTGAGTGCAACGATGAGAGACTTCATCACCTATTTTATGCGGATATCAAGACTTCCGTTCGTCCCTGCTCCGTCGATCTTTGTCTAGCTGTTTCATCTTGGACTCTTGTTCGTCGAACTCTGACTTAACAATCATCTCTGGACTTAGATTTCTGCGTAGAACTTGTTCTGGTCCTGTGATTGTTCAGGTATTTCTCATGTGAATCCAGGAAAGCTGTTTCCTTCAATAAATAAAATGTCTCGCAATAGACAATAGGTCATATACCCAGGTATATTTATATTTTTACATTAATTCGGCTCAGAAAACAAAATAACAAATTCTGCCGCAGTAACTCATTGCTCCCTAACTGTTATGTTTACATAAACGGTCAATGCTTGTCCTAACCTTAATTCGGGTCACGCTAGGGAAGGTCAATTAAATTCAACTCAGCCGTATGAACCCGTATGTAAACCCCCCTTGACTTCTTACTCTGTTAAGTTACATATGGCTTAGACCTCCAGATCTAACTATTCTAAAATAGTTTACTCGACCAATTAAATATTACAAACTAGTATATAGATATACACTTAAGTGATCAATTAAATATTACAAACTAGTATATGGATATGCATGTACTGTTAGGTCATACTCATTCTAGACAGAGTTAATCCATAAAACTATGAAACATTACCCATCATTCCTAATCACTCTTATGTATTAAAGATTCAATTACATGCAATCTTGTCAACTAATCTAATGAAATTTTAATTACATTCAATCTTGCCATTTCTCCCAACGAATTGATAATTAGAAAATCAAAGAATAAAATGTCATGACTAGCATTTCACTAAAATCCTGCAAAATGAAATCATACATACATACATCATATCAAGAATACATTTGCAAAATAGATCAACAAATGAAATAACATATTAAAATCGGGAAACTAAGATTGCGTACCTTTTGCCGTTTCTTTATTCATTTCCACGAATCTCACGTATAGTCCGTCTCCTAACTGAGACAACTATCTGGCCCCTTACTCAATAACAAAACGTATTTGTTACGAATTCAAATGTAGAGTTTGTCTACTTCGCTGAGACAAAACTCCCGCTTTACTGCCAAATCACGAGATAACGTCTTACACGCTCTTCCCTGAGTCTCGACCACTCTTTTTTCCAAGTAAGATTGAAGACTAAAGAATTTTCTTAAAGTAAAACCTTTAATTTCTTACAGAGTAACGCCCATAAATCCATATTAACCAATCGGAATAGACTGTTTCCTAAACCTGTTCGTAGAATTTTTGGATTGACAAGACAACTAAACAACTAATCATGCTGTAATTAACATTTCTTTGAACAATCATCTATAGCCAGCTCCCGCCCTTTAACCCGTCGATTTTGGGAAAGGGTCTTATGTCATTCTCTTGTACCATAGCATCTGACTCGGTCATGTTACGTTGGCTAGAACGACTTTCCTTTTGACGTTCAGAGATGAAATGAAAATAATCATCTATCTCTAGCTTTTTCTTCTTTCATTAAGTTGACTTTGATACACTTCCTTTAACCAAAGCTTCTAAGAGTTTTCAAAATTCGACACATCACAGAAAGTAAGTATAGAAATTGATTATCATAGCTTTATTAGATTAGGAAATATTGGTCTCAGGTTTAGCACACATCATGATAAACGCCGAAAAAGCAGAAGTGACAGTAGAAATCTATACAAATGCGGCGTGATTTTCTGTAGTACATGCTCGTTCCAGAAGCACTACTTATTTTACGTGAGATATTTTTTTTGGGGAGTTTCATTTTTGGGGGGTTGGGGTGGGGGTGTAATCCTGCCGCCCCACTAGAGCCATTCTTTTATTTTATTTTAAAAGTAAGCTGATAATGACACCAAATAAAATCCACTTATGCTTGGTTTCAAAATGAGCTCGGATTTTTTTCTTGTTTCATTATTTATTCTTTTACCAGCCAGTTGTGGCAACGTAACTAGTTTTTTTTTTCCTTCAAAACAACATTTTTGATAGGGTATGTGAATGGTGCCTTGTAGTACGGACGTACTATCAGAATAAACTCTCGAAACACTTCTTGAATTGTGTTTCATGTTAGCAACTAGTCACATAAAGTGCACAAATCAGTTTGTCAAGCGGATGAGACTGAAAGGAGGTCATGTCGAACACTGTTAGCAAGAGATGAAGGATTTTTGTTTATATAGGGAACCTGCTGCCTTTAATTTGCCGGTATTTTTTTTCGACAGACGCCAGACGTGATGAGAGTCTTTTATTGGCACTAATTGTGAAAGAAATTGTTATGAAATCTAAAATATTCGAGAGTGGTAGGATTTAAATCGACGAGTAGATATGCATAATTCAACCAGAGTTCCTCACTATTAAGCTAAAATTTATACTTTAGATTTATCTTTAGACTTTTAAATACCACTACGTAATTGGTATTGTGACTGATGTCGCATTGTACATTTCTTTGTTGATTAGCGTAAATAATGCATTACGATGATTTCCCTATTGTGTAAATCAAAATTTAATTTTATATTAGACTTGTCGCGATGTTTTTGATTAGTCAGACATCATCTCGTCATCTTTGCGATGAATGCATTCTGAAACGAAATGGATTGCCAGCCTTTGTAACACAACACTATACTTTGCGGTGGACGATTAGACAATTGTGATTTATATATTCCTTTTGTCTGAACCACAAGGCCCAGAAATTAACGATCTCACTTTTCGTCAATCACTTTGAAAACGGAGGAGAATGCTCCCGTAACAATGGTTTTTGGAATTCTGAGATTTCCATCAAAGACACAGTTTATATATATATATATATATATATATATATATATATATATATATATATATATATATATATATATATATATATATATATATATATATGATACAAGTTTAACGCTGTTCACTCGTCATGGAAAGTGTGGGAATAAAAACATTTGCATTTCACTATACACTAATTAAAATACAAATAAAACACATAAGGAATAAATTAACCCTACATGAATAAGAAATAAATAACCAAAGCTGCATAAAACAAGCAAGTGTTTAGCATTCTTGATCTTTTTGTGTCACATTGAATCTCAGTACATACCCTGATGTTATAATCTCTGTGGAATTCATTTTCTCCATGAATGTTATTTTCTTTTCATACTTTTTCCTTTTGTAATCCACTACCACTACAACAACAGCAACCACTACTACTACTTTCGTGGACTTACTGTTCCTATTTCATGTTCACTTTTGGCTTTTCTTCTTTCACTGACTCTGTCAACTTTTCTTCGATATGTGACTCAGTTTCCTTGGCACCTATTATATCCACGCATCGAAACCAAGACCTTTTATGTCACCATCATCTTTGCGTCATAATATTTTGTAACCAACTTGCTAAAAATACTTCTTGGTAAGTCTGTGCCGCGATGAAGAGCAAAGAATGTCTTCACACGGATGTACATAACGTGTATTCATCGCTACATTCAATACTTTGAACATTCTCATTCTTTCATGCTCAGATAAAGTTTTAATGGTCATGTCTTTGCAGTTCGTGGATTGTCCGAATTTTATATGGTGGTACAACAAAATTCAAAAAAAGTTGACGCTAATACAACCACAAAAACCACACATTGCCCAGACATTCAATGGGATCGTATGTGGAAATAGGTCTTGTAAAGGTTTCGATAATCCTCAAAGTCCTGAACACTGTAAATGACTTCCTGCTACTGAATGTGTTGCAACAATGATGACATATATAGTGGAATAGAGAGCTTGTATATTAGTCCTTCACTCGAATGAATGTCCTTCTGTTTGAAAAAGTGATGTTTTTACAACGGTAACTACTGGTACGGAGTGGTAAGGAAACAAGTCACTAACACACGTATACCGCAAGCCTTGAAGAACTTTGGTGATGAGATGACACTTCTTTTAAAGGTGTTTTGTGATCTTCTAAGTCTTCATGCTTTGGTCGAATTCTTTATAGTATTTCAACTTGCAGGTATATCATGCCCCTGGAATCCTACTACAATGAAATAAAGGTTTTTGTGTATATTGTTCACAAGGACGATAAGCTGCTTGAAAATCAGGGATCTTAATGCCAGTCTTTTATGTGCATTCAGAGACTAAAAAAGATATATTGATTAATCTGTCTCGAGTTCGTTCTTATGTGTATTTCTGAAATAACATTCATGCACAAGACTTGGTCATTAGAACATCATCTTTGCTTCTCTCAACAAACGTTTGGATAAGATAGCAGTTTCAATAATTCGCACGTATATATTTGTTCTTGAACTTGTTTCTTTTGGTGTAGTTCAGTTCGTAACAAGAATTACTGATGAAGGTTTACTTGCAAGTAGAACACTGCTTTTGTACTTTTCCATTAGGCATGTAAAGTATTTTCATAATAAATGTGTTGGTCTAGACTGCCATGTTTTTGGTCATGCCATGTCCTTGGTCACACATCTCACAGTAGTATCCGCATACCAAAATCCTGTTTTTGTAGCAATGGTATCGAAACGCTCTTGATGATGGCACACATGCATGTATTTTCCAGCTTGGACCTCCGGTCCTAGAAACATGAGAGCTTTACGAACGACTCGAAGATATCATTTTAAAGTATCACAATGAGCTAATACATCTTGTGTTATTTCTGTAATACGTTTGATATTTTTTACATTGCAGGAATTCACCAGCCGTCTTTTATGCAAATGTCTGCTTGCTTCAAATGGAGTTCTCTTGGTTCTTTGGGCCTGTCTGATTTTCGGGTGCTCTTCTCTGAACTTATCCATTGTATTGCATCATCATTTTTCTAGGCATACGTTCGACGCACGACGATGGTACGGGCGAAGTACGTTTAATATAGATGATTGTCAGTTAGGACGATACTGTGTTTGGTATTGCAAAATTTCATCCACCAAAAAAAAATATGCTTGCTGCACTACCGCTGAGTGGTGAAACGAGTGTTGTAGGGAAAGAGGCTTTTCCACAGGTCATGTTAAACTAATTGCTTTGTTGTTAGACATGATGAATATTGTCGACAATTCTGGATGGTGTTAATTCAGCCGGTGTACTTAACTTGATCCAATCTCAAACGATCGGCATTTTTAGCTTGGCACTGTCGTTTTAATATATCTAGCAGTGAATATTTCAAATCTATAATTTAATGACACCTGCTGTATTCTCTGGTGGCACTTGAGATTTGATCTCTTCATATTTTACCGGGTGTGCTAGCAGTGGTTTTAAACGTTCTGTAAGTCAGTGTTGATTCACTTGACTATTAAAAAAGTCTTTTTTGAATGACTTTCTTTCTTTGTGGATCTCGATTCTCTAACTGCGAAATAGTAGAGGACGCTGGTTCGTGTGCATTCATGTCATCTTCAAAATTGCTTTCATGACCTCGTGCTAAAAACTTCGCTTTATCAAGTGAGGCGACACCGAAAGGCGTTGTTGTCTTGATGCTTTTTCTAGTGTCTGGAATAGTACATTCATTTAATCTTAATTCAAAAATTTGATTTGACTTTTTTTTACAGTCTCTCTTTCTTTCTTTCTTTCTTTCTTTCTTTCTTTCTTTCTTTCTTTCTTTCTTTCTTTCTTTCTTTCTTTCTTTCTTTCTTTCTTTCTTTCTCTCTCTACACACACACACACAGATATATATATATATATATATATATATATATATATATATATATATATATATATATATATATATATATAAGATTTTCACTCTGAAAATATTCAATCAGATTTTACTCGGCGAAGATGTAGCCTTAACAGATCACCATCCCTGTTAGAGATTTACAACAGATAGACTGAAATTTGGAGTCATTTGAAAGTACTCCACTTCCAGCAAGACTTCGGGCTTCACTACTCGAGATAAAAGTAAGGATCCTTGCAATGAGAAAGCACATTTGACACCATAATGTCCACGGTGTCAAAGAAAGAAAATAGCAAAGGTAAAAAATATCGACAGACAGTGCCCTCTGGAAGAGTTGATAAAATGTGGAAAGGCGGGTATCCGAAGAGTGTTTTGGTGTACGTGGCTGTTCTTGAGGCGAAGTTTAAGAAGAAGGCCCGTGAAGAGATACAACTTATGTTATCTCTGTTGCGTTAACAAAATCACAAATTCCTTTTTCGCGCCACACAGATCATTAAAAAAGAGATACTACTTAGGTGACAAGTTGTTTTGTGTTTTGTGTATATCGATGTTGCTTACAACTAAAACTTAAAACACCTTACCCTCTCTTTTTTATATATTGTACTATAGTGTGTTTGTATCTGGGAGGTTATAGTATTGTCTTTGTAAAAACGTTTAACCCTTTTGTGATGATATGTTTGTATGAAGGTGTGTTTCTATTGTATCCCCTGTTGATACTATTCTCTCTTGTGTGAATGTATCTCTCTATGTATGTATGTATGTATGTATGTATGTATGTATGTATGTATGTATGTATGTATGTATGTATGTATGTATGTATGTATGTATGTATGTATGTATGTATGTATGTATGTATGTATGTATGTATGTATGTATGTATGTATGTATGTATGTATGTATGTATGTATGTATGTATGTGTTACGATGAACCATCGACCCTTTGTCCTGAAAAAAGTGTCCACATAGATATTAGATCCCATTATACATTCCTCGTGTTAAACCTGTTTACAATTTTGATATATGATATTCCTTTTGTTCGCTGATGTCGCACACATGTAAGCCTATGCCGCAATATTAGCACTCGTTGTACAACGAATACTCTCGTGTAACTATTTATGTGTGTAGGCACACAAGCCAATGCAGAAATACTAATCTGTAAAAATAAAATTGTGAATATAATTGCTTCTGTGATATAGTCTAACAAATAACCTGTTTTGTTCTATTTTTGACATATATTCGTTTTTGTGACCAAAACTAAAACCTTCTCCTGAAATTTCTATGAATCTGTCTTTGATTAAATCTTTCCAAGATAATGTGGTTCTTTGAGTCTTGCACAATGACGTTTTGTCCCACCCCTCCTACCAATAGAGTTTATTAAATATTCTATGTTGAAATGAAAATAGATTTTGAAATAATCTTTTAAGACAATCACACGCCATGAAGTTAAAGGCTGCTCTTATTTTAATAAATACAAAGCAAGGCAATTAACATTTCTAAATGTCAAAAAGAAGGAGGTATGATATGATATAAAATAATGCATACATTTAAATAATAAAATTCAGTATCTCGCTGAAAAAGAAATTACTATTAAATATTTTGTGTGTTTAATAATAGTTTATGCCCAGGAGGCAAAGTTACATGATAATAGACCCAGACTCATCATTTGGAACCCCATATTTAGTCATTTAGTCATTGAAAGTATGAAATATCTTTAATTTGGATATAGGCAATCTTGGAAAATTAAAAATAAACAAAGACGTCAGAGTTTATTTCTATCTAAATAATCGTAATGCTCTAATAGTAGCAATAGGGACCATATTAATCATGTCATCGAATTACATAGTCTGCAGAGAATGTGGGAATATATTAAATTTATAATTTAAGTGTCAGCTAGATAAACATTTCAGCTTAATATTCCGAAATATTTTGCTAGGTAACATTACATGCCAAACCTGTTTGGTTTGGTTTAATGTTTTACGACATGTCAACACTAAGTATATTATTTAGTGTCAAGGCAGTTGGAGTAAAGTCCTTTGCTTAGAGCAAGCCACGGTTACGGATCCGTACCTGTCCCATGGTAGGATTCTATCTCGTGCCGATTCGGTCGCGAGTCCAGGACGTAGACCGCTGAGACGGCGAGGCGTTTGGCCTATTAGTCGTCTGTTTTGACATGCGGTATAAGAGCGATGAATGAATCATTCCTTGTAATACGTTTCCTTTTATTGGTAAGAAAGTTTTGAAATGTGCAAAGTGTGAAAATGAAATATAATTCGCTCTGTAAAGGTCATAAAAGTAAATAAACAGAATGAATAACTTTTTGTGTTTTTAGGGCATTGTTTTTAATTTCTGATTAAAAGGCCTAATTTTTTAACAAACAGTTATGTATACATAGACATACATTTATAGATACATACATATATCTATATCAATACATATGCATATGCATGTATATTAATATAATTATGTTGGTATATGTATTACATGTTTATTTATGTGATATCAATGTGCATTGCCACCATATATTTCTATGCCTTTTTATACAGTTGTTGTATGGACCACATGTCTTTGTTCGTGTTTTTATAGTTAAGATACATTATATTTCCAGGGAAGCCAAAGCATATGTCATCAAGTAGAGATTGTCATTACAACCTTCAAACCTATGACTGCTCTGCAGAAGAACATAGAGGCTGTAGGACCATTTCTGAATTTGGAATGCATAAAGGTTGTACACTTTTGTAACTGTCTTAAGCTTTCTGATGAGTTTTGATAGTTATATTTCTCATTTCTTTCAGTATATATTTTCTTTAATGCATTACTTCTCCTAATAATTTTCTATACACAGATTAACAAGTAAACTGAAAGTTGTTTTTACAGAAATAGAAAAGAATATTTTGTAAATAAACTCGCAAATTTCATAACATTTTTGTAAATTCATAGATATATAAGCAGTCAATCAATCAACCAATACATACATACATACATACATACATACATACATACATACATACATACATACATACATACATACATACATACATACATACATACATACATACATACACACACATACATACATTTGCAATTGACCCATTTGCATTTTTGGCATTGGATCTCCCATGAATGAGTGCTAAACATTATTTTGAACAAAATCTTGCTTGTATTTTGGTTGTGTGGGTTTTAACACCACCTTTTCAGCACATTACAGGATTTATATGGCGCTCAGTATATTTGGTTAAACTCCGGGCACAACGACTTACAAACGGAAAGATACTGACAAGTTTTCTCATATACCCAGTGTGTTCGATCCGACAGACAGACGGATAGAGGTGAAATGCAAGTAATCTGTAAAAGCCATTGCCTCAGATCACTCGGCCAACGGAGTCCCAAGAAGCATTTGTAAAATGTTTTTTCTGTTTATTGTTATATGAGGTGACACGGCAGTAATCGAATTTAGACCACTTGATAAACGCCTCCCCCCAACCACCGGCTATCCCTTAGTTTTACTCCTTATTGTTGTTTTTGTCTTGTAGTTTTACGCCAGTTTTCTTGTGACGATATTGTTAAATATGACATAACAAACCCATGTGGAGGTAACATATCCATAATCAGACAGCCGAGATAATTTTAACTCAATTTCCTTTCGCGAGTCGAGTTAAAAAATGGCCACCAAAAGTATTCATTCAAAGCAAAACATTACAGAAGGCGGGATTAAATAACGTTTTTCGCGACCCCAGCCAATCGGTAAAGAAGATCGTGCACAATAATTTCATGGGCTCATTTGAACCAATAAGAATCACATAAAGTGATATGCTCAAATGTTATAATATCAAACATATGAAACTGCACGCACTGTAGGAAAACTATATCGACTATGTTATATATATATATATATATATATATATATATATATATATATATATATATATATATATATATATATATATATATATATAATGATTGCGATCTAATCCGAAACAGAATTCATATGACTAACGATAAGAGCCCTTGCTTGCTCATAGCCTCGTTATGAACGGCGTACGAAGAACCAGATAGTCACAATTGAACGAGTCAACATAATGCCCAGAAATATATAAAACTTCTACAGTTGGGTAAAAATATTTATAACAGCCACACAGTTGAAGTCACAGGAGATACAGTACATAGACACGAAACCAACTAAATTAAAAGAGACTTGACACTGCCCACTACTCATGATATCGACATACGGAGATTGCTGGTTGGTACAAGTTTGTAATACCATGTTGAACATTTGCTTAGGAACTTATTTATTTGTAAATTTTAGCAGTCAGCAGGTTATATATGTTCTAAATTGTTGCAGACATAGAGTTCTTAAACAGTAGAACGATTGATAAAGTGCACGATTCGATTTGTCAAGTTAATGAATATGCTGAGTTTTCTACAACGTGATTGGGTATAAAAGACCATGTGATACTTGTCTGGAACGTTGTATATCTTGGTAGATTCTGTGGATTAATTTTAATTAATGTCCTAATTAGTTATCAGTGTACTTCAGATGAAGCTTTGTTTGCATCAGCTCCTTAGTCCTTAGAGTTACACGATACTATTGATGACAAGCACACCTCCCGTACGTGAGTTCAGATCAAAATTTGTCTGCAAGATAAAATCGCCGATTAGAAGTTTTAATAATGTAATCCCAAAGTCTTTCATGCATAACACAGCATTTGTCAGCCCTTTCGAGCCATTCGATATTCATAAAAACATGCGTTTTTGCGTCTACAATGTGTATATCCATGGTTATATGACGTGAGTGCAAGGAATCTAACTAAAAATAGAGACCTTTTTAATTTTGTAAGATGGAAATGGGTGGAAAGCAAGAACCATCAATACTGCTACAACAGGTGCCGAGTGCTCACTTAATGTTGGAAAAATACATTAGCCTGATTCATTAGCAAAATCATTACTGATTGAAAAAGTGTATGAGGATACTGGTATGAGCAGCTCTTACACTGTACCCTTTACATAAGAATCGACGACCCTTGGCTAGCCATGGCGGAGCTAGGCAGAGGTTATTTTAATGAAAGAAAACTACGAGCTACCGCTGATTTGATGATTGAAAAGACTTATGTATATTTAATTTCTATTGTGTGTTCGTTTTCTCAATGATTATATGTTATGTGTCTCAGTCTTGTTTGAATAACCTTGGTCAGTAATAGAGTTGAGAACCTATCAGACAAAAATATTGTTATTTTGTAAACAACAGATTTCATAGCTAATATTTTTCTATAATGTTAGATTATGTATTAGGATCATTGCAGTGGGAAGTAAACATGTTTACAGATTATGAATTAAAAACCTGGCGTTTTATATATATATATATATATATATATATATATATATATATATATATATATATATATATATATATATATATATATATATATATATATATATATATATATATAAAATTAAGCATGTTATAGAAGCAAGTTGTTACGAATTGGATAAGTAGTTGACCCACATCCTTGCTGTCCTATTGTGACTGAGATTATATATTATATTGTTTGCTTCAAAATTACTTATTCGGATTGTAAAACCAGTATCTGGAGAAATCACTTTTAGATGCTCATCAGCTAATATTTGGGAGACTTTTTTATTTAAATTATTTACTGGGAGTACAAGGTACTTAAGATTTCGAACTTAATTATTTTTTGTGAATATTTAAATTCATTTTGGACTTTGTCATTGTGATATATCAAGACTTTTGGCACATTATTACATTCTAGACTATAGCGCATCAGGGCATTCAAGATTGGAATTCATTCGGATCACCAATTGAATTAATTTGAAACTCTATACGTCTGGACTTGTGATAGAACTTTTAAGACTATCTGTGATTTAATTCACAAGCCTTTACGGTTAAATTTTCACTTTGACACTTTTCTATTTGAATACACACCGAAATACAATTTCAGATATTCCATAATGAATGCATCTACTACGTTACTAAAGAGAATCGAAAGATTAAACTTATTTAGCGTATTTCCTTTTAGTATGTTTCTATACATATATTTGACTATTTTATGAAATTAAATTAATGTAATAAAATCCTAATAAACAATATTAGAATTTGATTGTGCGCTTATGTTGACGAGTTTCGTCCAAACGAAACCGATCTTGGGCCTTTATCTCGCCAAGCGTTTCACTCAAGATGTGACAGACCATTTGTCAGACAAAACCTATTATCCTGAATTAAATATAATGACAGTGTATGAGACCACTCTTCCTCTGAAAAAGAATATTTGGATGAAAAAATTAACGTATAGAAAGCACCCGACTTTCAAGAGCTTAAACAAAACACTTGTAAAAAGGAAGCAATTTAAAAACCTTATCTTAAAACATTTACTGTGTGAGCGGTTAGGTAAAAACTTCAATCAATCCGTAAAATTCCAATTTTTCTTTTGTTATGATTCTATGGTTTTAAACCAAGTAACAGAAAAGATAGAAAACCAACAAGATTTGCGAAAATCAACAGGGTCCTGAAATTTCTTTACTTGCATCTCTCACGTAGCTGGAAAAATATCGTCCATTGGTTCATGACTAAAAAACCCACCGTATTATATATTTTCTTTAAAAATATCAGTTCCCTGGAGATAAAAGAAAACACTCACCAGTGTGCATTTTACGAGTTTCCTTTATGCTTATTTCATTCACACTTGAAAGATTTATTAATTAATTCAAGATCTGTGCTTTCTAACATTGACAAGGGAAAGAAGCTGCAATGGCATAATTGTTTATTTGGACCTTGAACGTGTCATTATATTGCACCCGCAACATCCATTTGACCTTCGTGTTAAAAAGTTAGATAAACTAGATCTTTAAAACTGATGAAAACAAACAAAACTATTCAATGAAATGTGCAAAGTGTTAAAACCAAACATTTATCTTAGATGCATTGTAACATATTCTGAAATAATTATACACATGTATGTAGTTTAGATGTGTTGTATTGGCATCCGTCCGTCTTCGAGAGACGATGGTTTTGCTCCCAGTTTTGGTGCCTTATCTGCACCGTCGCGAGTGGCTGAAGAGTCCGACCCTTGCTGCAGGTGAAGATTGATTCTTGTGGAGACTGTTTTTGTTTCGCCTTCCTCTTGGCTCTCTTCGTAGCGAGGTTTGCTTTTATCCCTTCCTCGGCTTTCTGATTGCCTTGTCTGACAGCAAGTCGCCACTCGTAGCGGTTGTTAGCACAGCTCTCCCAGTTGTTGACGCTGAAGTTGACCGTTTTCATGTCCTTCTTGCAGACGTCTCTGTATCGCAGACGTGGCCGTCCAGTCGGTCGTTGCCTTCTGCTAGCTCGCTGTATAACAGGTCCTTGGGAATGTGGCCAGTATACATTCTCCTGACGTGGCCGAGCCATCGAAGGCGCCTTTCGCTGAGAATGGTGAACATGCTATTCGTGCTGGCCCATTCCAGAACCTTCCTGTTGGGTACTTTGTCCTGCCACTGGATGCACAGAATACCCCGAAGGCATCTTAGATGGAAGCTATTGAGCATCCTTTCGTGGCTCGAGTAGGTCGTCCATGCCTCGCTACTGTAGAGGAGTGTGCTGAGCACACATGCCTGGTAGACACGCAGTTTGGTCTTCTCAGTGAGGTTGAGATTGTTCCAGACCCTCTGGTTCAGTCTTGCCATAATTGCTGCTGCCTTAACAATCATGCCGTTCACCTCAGCATCCATGGAGAGCGAACTGGAGATGGTGGACCCAAGGTATGTATAGTTCTCAACAACTTCAAGGTTGTACCCAATAATGGTGATGGTTGGAGGGGTGTCTGTATCCTGCGCCATGACATTCCTCTTCAAATTGATGGTCAGGCGTGGGAGAGGCGACATACCAGCTGATGAAGTTTTCCTTCCGTATCTGATGTCAAAGCTGCATCGTCAGCGAAGAGCTATTCACGGATTAGAACCTCTGTGACTTTGGTCTTTGCACGGAGACGTTTGATGTTGAACAGTTTGCCATTTGCCCTGGTGTGAATGTACACTCCCTCGCTGCAGTCCTTGAAGGCGTACTGGAGGAGCACGGAGAAGATGGCAAAAAGGGTTGGTGCAAGGACACAACCCTGCTTTACTCCACTGCTGACTGGGAAGGTCTCTGATGTTGCGCCGTTGAAGCACACTGAGCATTGAGTGTTCTGGTGAAACGATGTGATGACAGCGAGCAGTCGAGGGGGGGGAGGGGGCAGAGGACCTTCAGGAGTTTGAAGAGTCCGCTCCGGCTGACCTGGTCAAACGCCTTTGTCATGTATATGAAAGCAATGTAGAAGGGCATTTGCTGCTCATGACCTTTCTCCTGCAGTTGACGTAGGGAGAAGATCATATCTACAGTTGACCGGACACTATTCTGGGTAGGTACGAGAGGCTATGGTCTGCAAGCGTACCAGTGCGATACGTGCAAAAGCCTTTCCGACGATACTGAGGATGGAGATGACCCGGTAGTTGTTACAGTCGCTGAGGTCTCCTATGTTCTTGTACAAAGTGATGATATTGGCATCCCGCATGTCTTGGGGAATGTGCCCCTGATCCCAACAGAGGCAGAGGAGTTCGTGCAAGGGCTGGAGTAGTGCTGGTTTCCCGTTCTTGAGGATTTCAGGTGGGATACCGTCGCTCCCAGGGGCATTCCCACAAGCGAGACAGTCGATGGTTTTACTTAGCTCTTCTATGGAGGGCGGAGTGTCTAGTTCATCCATGATTAGCAGGTCTGGGATGGCGTTCAAGGTAGAATTGATGACGACGGTTTAGGTTGCATACAGCTCTTGATAGTATTCAACCCAGCGCTGCAGCTGTTTCTCCTGGTCTGTTATGATTACTCCCGTCTTGGACTTGGGAGGGGCGGTCTTGAGAGATGGAGGACCTGTCGCCTTATTGATGCCCTCGTAATGCCTCTTGCATCTCCAGTGTCAGCAGCTGTTTGTATGCTAGTGCAGAGATTCAGCCAATAGTTGTTGGCTCAGTTGCGGGCAGTACGATGAGCATTTTTCATGGCAATCCTGAGGGCTTGTAGTGTAGTAGGGCTAGGCGCAGTCTTGTAAGCCAGAAGGGCTTTCGTCTTCGCCTCAGTCACTGGCTGCATAGCCTCCCAGCTGGCCTCATACCAGTCGGTATTTTTTCGCTCCATCTTCCCATACGCACTAATGGCTGAGTTATACACAGTGTCTCGGAGGTGGGACCACATGGAGTCGATGGTGTGATCAGATGTCTTTTTGCTGAGAGCTTCCTGCAGCTTGCTGATGAGCTGCTTCGTCTTCTCTGGTTTGTTTGTATTTATGCGTGAGCGACCGTTCTTCTTGGTCCGTGTCGCAGTCGGTGCTGTGGTAGCTGCGAGTGAGGAGGACGCTGTCCAGTTCCGCACGCCTTGTGATGACGAAGTCTAATTGATGCCAGTGGCGTGAACGTGGATGTCTTCATGACACCTGATGAATTTCCTTGCATTTGAAGTAGGTGTTGGTCACGCATAGGCTGTGTGAATAGCATATCTCCTGCTGCCGCTGACCGTTCTCATTGATCTCATGTAGTTTAGATACATGCAATGATTCAGTACATTTCATTTACTCGCTGGAAAAGCTATATTGGATATATATGTACTTCCTGTTTTCAGATTTTTTATGGTGTAAATACACAAGCAATCGTTGGGTGGAGGGAATTGGGAAAAATAATTTAATTGTAGTTTCAAAAAATATGTATTGCCCAGTGCTCCAAAATATAAATGTAAAGCCAGAAACTCAATCATGTCAGAATCCAAAATAATTATCTTCTGTCTCTCAATGACTTCTCGTCAAACTTGATTTTTCTATTTAATCCACTGTCCCCATGTTTTTTTCCCTTGGTTATGTTTTAATTACCTTTTTGCATGAACGAATGTGATGTTATTTTCGTGTGTCACTTTTTAACTCTTTAACTTCTCGCCAACTTGACTTTTTATTTGATCCCCTGTCCTCATGTTGTTTTCCCCTTGGTTTCGTTTTAATTACGTCTGCATCATTCAAGCTCTTATGTTATTTTCGCATTTCTGTATACTTCTTTATTCCTGATAAAAACTAGCTCCAAAAATTATTTTAGGGTGGTTTTCTTGTCATTCTTTCAGAGAATTCAGGTTGTTACCTTGACCAAAATTGGAGACATAACTAACGTCGAGAACTTGGGAACCTTTCGCGACAGCCAGACTAGTTTGAATTCCAACGATTCTCTTGAAGGGACTAATATCGGCGGGATACATGGCATTGTAGAAACTCTATCACTGGATGCAGGTTATTAAAATAAATCCAAAAGTATTCTTGCACTCTTTTTTAGCTAGCATGTGAAAATAATTCTTTAGCAACTTGCGTTGTTATAGATGCATTTGACCTTGTTCAACGTTTGTTACTCATTATGTTTTCATTGGTATACACCTCGACTTGGCAATATTTTTATTTTCCCTAACCACATAATTCAGTTTGGATTCTAGCCACAAAATACTTTAAAATTTTTCAGTGGTCATTGAAAAGTGCGAGCGACTTGCTTTTATCATATGATACCGATATAATTAAGATATATAATGCAAAATTTGAAATATTCCTGTAGGTTATTAACTTATATTCTTTATGTTTTACGAATATCGCTGAACTTATGTCCAAAATAATTATTGTTGTAGAATGAATAGTTAGGTCAACAGTGTGGCTCCATGAGATCGTCCTTATACTCTTAAATCAAGCAACTTTTGATTGTACATTATACTGCATTTATCATGGTCCATGTAATGGACTTTTTATCCTTTTTTGAAACTATGTTATTTAGAATTGTATATATTTACAACTCTAAAGTACAGTATACATTAATTTATTGCATATTGAAGACTGCGTATAATAAATGTAATCCTTGTGCTCCTTTTTATAGATCCCTTATGCCTCCAGATATATTTCAATGCTTGGTTACTGGACTCGGGCACGGACAGCGAACATTTACATATAATATTACCTGAAGGATGTAATCAAGGTAGGAAGGATTTTAAGGGGAAAAGCTTTGATATGTATGCCGGCACACTGACGGAAAAGGGTACATCATAGATCAACATTTCTAGATGCATTTTACGTTTTCGAGCTCACTTTAGCTTAATGTGTTGATTGCTCATGCTTACTCGTGTGTGTGTGTGTGTGTGTGTGTGTGTGTTTTACCTCTGCAAAGATATGTTCACGAGCGAATTTGATATGGTACATGTACTAGTTTTGAGGTAAAAGAGTTCATCTTTAATTAAGAAGTGAATATTACTGTGGGCCATAGATCATATATTTTGGAGCTGTTTTCAGTTTGTTTTCATCATACAAATTTTAATATGCACGTCGGTTCGTTAGAATCTGGAATAAATGTATTTGCTCAATAGAATTTTTTTTCCTGCTTCATAATTGGTCCTCCGGGTAAGCGAAAGAAGATTGACCTTCTACAGTTCCAATTTTTCAAAACTAAACTCGACAGCCCTGTTAGCTTCACGTTTCGGAGCAGTTCTTTGATTTGGCCGATGTATTAATTATATATTATAATGGTTAAGACGTCATTAATGCAAGCGGACAGAACAGGATCTGGTCGACGAACCTCTTGAAAGCAGGCACAACCTGTTATTGATAAAAAAGGAGACCTTCTTTGATTTTGGGTCCCTGGTAAGTATATTTCAAAGACATTCATTGGTTTCAAGGGTCCATCTTCCGCCCAGTATATGGGATCACTGTGTTTGTTTGAGAGCTGATCGAGCCAAGTGACTATTACACGATATGGTAAAGATCCTGTTTGACTGCATCTTCCGTGGGAGAGACATGTCGGTCCAATATATCTTATCGTGTGTCATACAACGTCCAGTAGATATTTTACGCGCCGTGAGTAAGATTTCCAACATTTGCGGCTAAAGACGGGTATCAAATTAATCTGCACGTTTATTATATACGCTGTGCTTTACAAATATTGCAAAATACATTCATTTTGTCATGGTCTGTTCATGTGGTACGGTTGGAAGATAAATCAAAAACATGCATAACCAGTGCTTTACCAGCTTCCGTTGATATTAAGCTAGGCAAGTCTTTAACATGTATCATATATCTTCCTAACTAGCTTCCAATCCCAGAAACCATCTGTTAGTACATTTGTTGTTCCGTTAGGCGGCATACAGGATGCATTTCATTTGCTATTAAGTTTTTCTTGACTGCCTTTTCATTTAAGAACTGGTAATAGCCTGTTCCATGGTGTTATATGTTTTGATGGAATAGGATATATTCTCAACGTTCAAGGTAGACCAAATCTAACATTTGTAGACTGTTGTACGCTGCATCTTGGTGCTTCTTGGAGTGCAGTCTATACAGAAGTCAGTTTTGTGGAACGTTGCATCTTGGTGCCTTCTTGGAAAGCAGTCTATACAGAAGTCAGTCTTGTGGTATGGATTTGACCAGCGACCATGAATCAACAGAAATTCATTCTGAAAGATGATAAACATAGGTTAAATTCGTACTCACATTATCCTTCATGTTCATGTCAAATGATACGTATTGGCATCAAAACGTTTGGTCAGTAGACAACTACTGCTTCATTGATTAGTATTAGTGGTCAAGGTTGGTAGCAACTACAGCCAGCAGTTTAGGGTAATATCCATTGCTGATGGTTAAAAAGGTACAAATGCCAATCCTTGACCACTGGGGCAGTGTTGAGACCTACTTACGCGTATGATTAGGATACTGTCCATGATGACACTGGCCGGTTCTATATGCTGATGTTGCAAGCAAGGCTCCATAGAAGAACATTAATATTTGTGATTATGTAGCTTCAAAAATGTTTAAGAAAAGTTTTAAAATTGCAAAATATCCTTTTTATATATCTTTTACAATTTTTGGGAGAACATTTACTCAACACATTCTGTCATATCAAAATTCACGAACTTCCATGACAGTATAACATTCGTCATTTTTGAGGCCAAAAGAAAAAAATAATTAGATATTATCGTTCAAAAAACTGTTAAAAATTGTATACTTTCAGGCCAATTACGCAGAAATATGAATACAATTTCCAGAATTCAGAGGCCTGAAGCACTTATCATTCAAAATTATACATTTTGTGTAATATGGTTGAGTGGGGAGGGTACTTCTTTAACTAGAGGATTTTTAAATGTTTGTCAGGTACTTCAATTAAATAAACTGGCAAAACTAAAATTATCGATGAGGAGGATTACTATAACTATCGTATCATGTGGAATTCGCCCATCACTTTTGTCTATCGCTAGTGATCAGAGAGAGGTTAAGATCGTTACTCAGTTTTAAAATGCCAAGCGCACGATCATATTTTCCGAAAAAGGACACTAAAGGATGGTATTACTTTTACACATGGATGGGACAAATAATAGGAGAGTTGTATGGACTTTGTGGTGTGGAGAATTTCTAGTCTGAACTTTGTTTTAGTTTTACATGTAAACATTTTAGGACAGGTTTTGGATGACATTAAAACATCGTCTCGTTTCCTAGATAGATGTGTATTTATTAAATCACATCATTCTATATATATATATATATATATATATATATATATATATATATATATATATATATATATATATATATATATATATATAACATATTCTTACAAGCAAGACTTTAATATGCAGAAATGCATTTTGCGAATGCTCATTAGCTGGAAAATAAGTTTTTTTTTCTTCAGCATTATTATATCCAATAATATGTTAGTAAATGAAGCGTGCGTGAAATTAAATCAATAGTTTTCAGTTTGCAAAGAAAATCTAAGAACATTATATCATAAAGAGAAATTAAAATGTACATGCCTATTAAGCAGATGGCAACTGCTGTTTAATACCAAGCTTAAAAACAGCAAATTCTCTCTCATTGATGATGATTTATAGACAATATACGAGACAGAATAAATTAAAGAGTCTCAAATGTTTAATTAGAATTTCATTCAAAACCACAATAATGACTGCAACAGGATTGATTGAAGACTTCAGAGACTGTGTATAAAAGATATCTATTTTCGATTAGTTATTTTTTAAATGAGAGCAATTTGTTGGAGCAAATATGCCCTCGACAATGAAATAAAGCCTTTAGTGCAAGCATTTATTCGCACCAGATGTTCATGATTAGGATTATGAAATTAAATATAATATTCTGGTTCATCAATAGGGTTCATTTAGTTCAGACTATTGCAAACAATTTCAGACCAATTCAACACTTAAATAATAAATCATTGTCAACATCTGTGTCAGGAAAATTTCCGTTGTGATATTTCCGCATCGTTTAATTAAAAATAATCATTATGAGGGACTGCATTTACTTAATAATAGGAAGCAATGTATTAACGAATCTTCATCCAAACTGCGAAAGGCATCGTACAAAATATTTCTCTGGCCACTGTTTCACATTAAGATTTCAATTATCTTGGTATTTAACCATCGCCGTGAATTTCATTCATTTAATTGTACTTATTGTAATCATGAGTGAGGGGAAAGAGCAAAAAGAAATACAGCATACCAATATGTCACATGCCTTATGGGGAACAGGATGGGGTGGAATGGTGTTTAAAGGAAAAAACAGGCAATATCTGCCAGTGCTAGCAACATGACAGTTTCTCCCAGTAATATGGGATTAGTAATCTGACATTGATTCAGAATGCTAGAACAAACATAGAAGTCTTACAGTGGTCATAGCTATATTATTTTGTGTTGTCGAGAGCTCAAATTTGAACTACAGCTTGAACTTAATGAAAAGAGGCCCAGTGTCAAGATAGGTTAGATTTATTTTATATTCTTTCAAATTTACCAGGTAGAAAAAATAAATTTTTGATGCAAGGGCAAGTTTTTAAGCCATACAGGAACAACATTCTGTTTAACTATAACATTCAAAGGTGAAAATGAATTCTGTATATAAAACTTAAGCCAGGTCTGATTTTCATTCATTTTCCCTAAAAAGCTGTATTGATTTCGTGAATATTGATAAGTAGTATATCGAATTCGTGACATATTGGTAGCCAGACATTTGGACGGACATAGGTAATGTATTCCATTCTCGATAGACGCTGGAAGGGACGGTGGAGGACATAATTGCCAGCTTTTGTATGTTAGATGTTACAAGCTGTACTGAATTTTCGAGTACCGAAAACACGTATTGCAGATGATTCAATAAATATGGTAACGCTATTAATAATGGGTTAAGCAATGTCTGACTATATTCAGTGTGCATACTCCGGCCATAAGGCGGAGTTATTTTATGTTATGATGTAGTTTCTGTTTCAAATTTTGTTTCCATAATGTAATTTGAGTTCTCAACAATCTGCTGTAACTAAACTTTGTAAGGAGCTTACGTTTGGTGATTGGAGAAACTCTATCGATTTAAGTTCTGTATAACAGACCAATATAAACGTTGTAGATGGGTTACACCATGAGTAAGGAAAAAAAAAACCGATCAATTTGGGGGTCAAAGGTCAAAATTATTGTGACCTTAAGAAGGAAAATGAATTTTGCACAACTTTAGCTCTGGACCATGTACCTTGACCAAAGTTTTGTTGAGGGTTGGCACTTAAATCATTGAAGAAAACTTGTCATTTTGTTATAAATAAATCAAATGTTAAGACCCATGTGAATCAAGAAAAGCTAGGTTTTGCATAATAACGTTTCTTCTGGATTAAATTCCTTGGTGAGTCTGTATGAATTTGGATTTTTGACGTAGCTTTAACATTTTTTAGTCATACCGCTATGATATCTGAAGTGTGGTAGTTTTATAGTGATGTCTAGCACTCGGGCATCATGCCGCAGATATGTAGCATGATGTTCCCACACAGTCACATTGTCCTGATAGCAGACGAATCGTTGGGAATGGCTTACACTTATGGTAAGAAAGAAACCAATATATTTGGGTCTAAATGTCAAGGTAATAGTAAAAAGTCATTTTTTCTGTGCTCTAAGTTTAGTTCAAGACTAATGGTTAATAATATCCAGAGTCAATTAGGCCATATCAGTGCTTATAAGAGGAAATCTTATACACTGGCGGGCGTATAATGTATCGTTTACGGGCTTGCTAAAGTAGTGATAGTTTAAAGCTATGGAAGAAGCGACTTTTAATCGCCGTGACAAAATATAGTAGGGATGACGAATCATGGAAGAGTAATAAATGATTTTTGATTGCGTATCTGTTGAGTTGTAGGCAGTGTGTGGTGTGGATTGAGATGGCAAACGCTATTTAGAGTGCTTTACTGGGGAAAACAGTTATGTAAATGTCTTATTTTGTGGACTTAAATCTTGTTTTCTCTACACATTATCTCGGTGCAGATAAGTGACCATTTGACACGAAACAACCTGTCTTAATTTGGAGACCATTGTATGTTTTCGATTTCTGATTTAACTGCATTTTTTACTCGTTCTCCATCTACGCAAGCTGCTCTCTCTCTCTCTCTCTCTCTCTCTCTCTCTCTCTCTCTCTCTCTCTCTCTCTCTCTCTCTCTCTCTCTCTCTCTCTCTCTCTCTCTCTCTCAAGCAAAGCAGTTCAGACTGAATGTAATTTTGAAGTGTTTTTCATGTTTATATTAGTTATAAGTTATATTAATGCATTTTCGCCATTAGAACTAATTCTTCTTCCATTTGATAATTGATCGAACTTCTCTTTCCGTAGCGAATAAAGATATATATTTATATAATCTAGACCTCACAATCTATCTTGGCTTTTGCATATAATCGTTGACATTGTGATGCATTAAGTACAACATTTTGTTGTAAAACCTTATTCATCACATCAGGACAAGTTTCCTGTCAATAACCATCATGCACAACACACGCATCAATTTAAATTTGTGTGTCATTTTCCGGAAACAGGCTATTTATATATAAACAAAATTTATATAAACGTCAGAGGTTAAATGCGGGATATACAAATTGACTGATGAAACACTGTATGCACTTTTGGATTGGTTAAAAGCTTTGCATCGATTTTTGAAGCTCCCAAAGTTTTATTAATTCTGAGATTCTATTATAATAAATTTGGAGTATGCGCATTAGTTTACAGTTCTCCATTTTAAGGATTTCTTAGATTTTGTAATTATTTGTTTGATTATGATAAGATGGTCCTTAGACCGAAATAATTAGCAATTTACTCATGGCAAGCGTCACACACTGAAGTGGTAGTGAGTTTCTATGACGCCATAGTTTTCTTTTGGTGAATTAAAGTCAGAGCCGCATGAGTGTCGCTGTCGCTCAGTACTCCCTATTAAAATCCAATTGTGACCCCAAATGCAGCATTTATGATTGGAGACTGGAAACTTATACAATGGAATAAACGAGAAGGGACTGTTCCGTCGTCAGCAGACGCAGTTTACTGTTGCAATGATGGTTAATATCGCGTCGAGTTACAAGCAAAACGTGGCTTAAAATCACGATTTGTCTGGCCTAAGGTTGCATAGTAAAAATAATTCCCTGTATTAAGCATTTGAGTTGTACAGTTTCACGGCGTGTAGTATTGGCGCTACGTACGGAAAGTTAACGATGTAGTTGTGAGGTTTATATAATTGGGAAGTTCTAAAATTTTTGGTCTCGTATTAAATATTATTTATAGTTTTGACGCATTGATATTTCCAGTTTACAACAGTCTTTTGAATCAAGGAAAACTTATGATTTCTAGCGGGGTTCGCGCCAGGGTTTGACATCGTTTGGTCAAGAAATCCCCTTGGCTTGTTACGCTGCCATCAAACAATATATATTCACACTCACAAGCGATGCATGACATTTTGTCTTTCTGGGATAGAGCAAATACCTGCTTCTTCCTAGACTGTGCAACTACTGTATATACTGGCTTATAAGATGTGATGTGATGTGATGTGATTATGATTTTAACATAGTTTTAAAAATTGTTAAGTCATAACGCTGTGATGTCTGCAGTGTGGCAGTTTAAAGTGATCTCTAGCACTGGGCATCATGCCGCAGACATGTAGCATGATATCCCATCCGGTCTCATTATCAGTCCTAACACTAACCTCTTAATGCTGAGCGCTAAGCGAGACAGCTGTTTGTACCATTTTTGTAAGTCTTTGGTATGACTCTACCGGAGATCGAATCCACAACCTCCCGCATCCAATGCGGACACTCTGACCACTAAGCCACCGGAGCGGTTCGCTTATAAGATGCAGACTCAGATTTGCCGTCGCAGAATTCATCGGCAGATCTGGTTCTTATCAGTTTGTTAAGATCAATCAGTAGAACAAATAAAATTGACTTTGATCTGCTGTCATAAAATGCGTTGGCAGATCAGAATTGTTTGCATTTAGACACAAGTATTCACGTTGCTTGCTATTTTGACATATAATTGTCCTATTAGTCACTTCATGTCATATATTTGACAAAACGTAAAGGTCACATAGCACCGTCATTACAGTGCCCGATGATAAGTGGAATTCTAAAGTCGTGTTCGTTTGACACAAAACGTATGAAACTCCTGGCATAATTAAATATGCAACTCGCTGCGACTTCGGTTGTTCAACTTGTTTACTATTTGTCTGTCTAATGTAATATTCACTATCAATGAAGGTTAATTAGCTTGGTATATTCGTCCAACTGTATAATTTCATTCACGCAAAATATTTCAGTCTCCACGATACTAATTCATTAAAGTTATTCTGTTGGATACCCGGTGTGTCCTTGAGTAAGTCATCTAGCTCAAATTTCTTCATGATGATAAAGGCGATAATTTGAAAAGTGTCCTTAATCCAACATAAAGAAAATAATAATATTGACCTCTGATCATTATAAACACTCATTTGCAGCCCTGCTTTCCGACCTTCTCCATTACTTTAAAAAAGAAATACTTTCTAATCTTGTTTCCATAAATTTCTGCTGCTTAGCAACATTTTTTTTGCACAGTCTTAATAATATTTCAAATATCATGCTGTTGAACATGGTTCTATTTCAATGTATTGTTGTTTTTATTGTTACCAAGTCTTACCATATAATCTCCAGATTCAGAACAAATGGAGGAATTTGTGTGTCTAATTATATTTGACGAAACCAGAAAATGAATAGTGTAGAGTTAAATGATAAAACCAGCACTTCATAAACCTTTTAATAGCTAGAATTTAATTGTTATAATTAACATGATTTTTTTCTCAAGTAACTTTCTCTCTCTCTCTCTCTCTCTCTCTCTCTCTCTCTCTCTCTCTCTCTCTCTCTCTCTCACACACACACACACACACACACACACACACTTACACACACACACGTACGTCGATTAAAACATAATTTGGTCCTACTTTTTCCAAGTCTTACAGATCAAGTTTAACTTTCGTCTGTCTATTAACCATTTGTTTAATGAACATAAAAATTTACGACAATTTGCTACTTATCCTTGAAACTTAAAACTCGGCATTTGTGACAGCTTGTATTTTGTTTATTATTTTTCTTCGATAGTGATCTGTTGGATATAGCATAATTGGTATATAATTCAATTATAACACCTAGTGCCTTCTATGACAAATGAAAACCCGATACTTATTATCTATGTATGTTCCATATAGGGTCTTAAGAATAGTTTGAACAATTGCATGTGTCACGTGAGTAGATATCGTATAACTAGAGGTAATACTAGTTTGCTAACATCTAGCATTTTTTGCTATATTCAACTATTTGTTCATGTTTTCCATTCTTTTTTGTTATATATATATATATATATATATATATATATATATATATATATATATATATATATATATATATATATATATATATATATATATATTATTTTATCATATACCCCATATACTGAAATTAAAGTTAAGCCATTATTTATTTATTTATTTATTTAATTATTTATTTATTGCAGATAAAGCGATCATCATAAAGTGTGATCTCCAAGAGAGAATTGTCAATCCTGCTCAATTACCAGGTTTTAGCCAATTTGTACGTCGTAATTTGTATATCATACAATTAAGTTTACCGAGAAGTTTCGAAACCAAAATATAAAAATAAATATACAAAATGAATAACATAGTATATCAAAATACACAGCATCTTAAATAAGTACTTGCTGAGAATAAAATTTTAGTCTTTGAAAATATGTACAAGTCTTGAAATAAGCACACATGAAAGATCTATTTATCGCTTGACGAAATTAGATTATATTTATCCAAGACGCAGAATATCGTGGAATCAATTTAAAATAGAATCGGATGCTTTTGTCGTTACTCCTTACAACGTCATTATGACGTCATGAGTTTTTATTGCATGCGTCACATACGTAGAGGATCTCACCTGGTATTGATTAAATATTGAATGTATGAAACGAGTTTAATTATCCAGCTTTTGCTCTCCTTGGCGAGCAAAAGCTGAGCAATATTCAACGAGTTTAATAAAGTTAGTGATAAATCTTTACCTATTTCAGATTAGTTTAGAGAGAAAGAATACATTATTTGGCTTAATCTGACTCAGATAACGCACCTTCAATTTGTTGAGCGTAAAAAAAGGTCCCAGTCGCAGTTCTTGAACCATTAACATTTTAAAGTAGATTCTCTTTACAAATTATAAATCATAGAGCAAATGTCATCCCGAAAAAATAGAACATTTGACAAAAGCAATAATTTTTCAACACATTGTCAAATGGAAAGTTCAGTACATGTCATATAGTTTGACTAGAGGGGTTTGGGTAGACGATCAATGTTTACACCCATAAAACGTGTCAGTTTCACTTCTGATCATTCCAGTTGTTGGGATATTCATTTGTAGGGATGAATACTGGTTGCAAAAATTCAAGCTTTACTGTTGTATATTTATAACCACATATTTGCATTATTTGATTTGAAATAGTAGACGTATACAAATTTTATTTAGAGTCGGAATTGTATAACGTAATAAAAAACATTAACTTTTTTGAGCTATTTTTTCACCTAAAATACTGTGGTTGCATAAATTTCTGTCAGTTGGGAGGTCGGTTTATTCCACATGCTTCTGTAAACAAGGGTGAGTGTATTTACTTCTATAAGTTAACATTTAAAACACGGTTGTATATAGGATGGATTCCATGTCACAGATATACAGCCCACCCTCACTCATTAGTAAGGTATCAATTGACCAATACCCTCTGTTTCATATATTCCTGTTTTGGGATTTTTACTTCATTACATGACGCACCTAACCCATGTGGGGACAAGTGTCCATATTTCGACAACGTGACCTTTTGCTTCTAATTCCTATTTGGTAATATATTCGTAAAATAATCGTGAAATTGTTGATAATAATAGTATAAACAAATAGTTAAGGGAGTAAGGATTAGGGGAATGTCCATAATCGCAACCATTCAGTAAAGACTAATGCACAATAATTACAAGGACTTTTATCCTATACAAATATTAAACTGCACACAATATATGCACAGCGTACACACTATATGATAAATAGAAGATTTCAAACGGGTAATGATTTAATACAGCATTTCAACAATAAGTTCCATAATTTCCATTCTTGGCGAGCAAAACCAGGAACTTTTTAAATGAATTTAAAATGTTCAATATTAAATTATTATTCATTTGAGATCATAATTGCCATTTTTATTAAATTCTGGCTCAGACAATGCACCACTCACTTCTTGCGCCTGAAAACAAAATTGTCTAAGAGTTAAAGAGGTTTAAACAATTCGATAACTAGTTGAATTTAAAAGTTGAGTTGTTTACAAATTATAATTCAAAGAAACAAATGTCTTCACAACAATACACTTTTGTTTATTCGGACATAATGTTTAACACTGAACTTCACATAAAATTCCTGTGTGGCGTCAGAGTTCCCTCGATCAAGTTAGCCATGGTAGTTTTGTCTACATAAATTTCAATGAGATTGTTTACAACCTTTCCACAGAAATGTGTTTCAACTTCACCATAGACATTCACCACATACATATTATTGGATATGACATTCCATTTTTCTTTGAATGTTTGCTAAATCTAGGTTGCTGCTGTGGTAGTTATATGTCGGTGCCATTTTCCATTCATATGGCCGTCAATGAATTCATATAACCAGATCCGATGTTTTGTCACCGTGTATTTTTGTATTGTTTGACTTGTAAGAATGCTTTGATTGGACAACTTTTTGTCCGTTGAGTGACAATATTTGTTGAAATTCTCTTCAATAATAAAGTTTAGCGTGTTTATGCTCAAATTCTGAATTTTAAACCATACATGTTCTGGGGCTGGGGTGCGAGATCCATACTGCATAGTAGTAATAATGTAATGTAACGGTAACAATCTGTATTACAGTCAGTTGACAGCCGTTTGTAGGCATATACTCAGCATATTTGTGTTGGCCAGCGAGGAGGATTTTCTCGGTTCTCCCATACTTTCTGTTTAACTAAGCGAACGTTTTATTCGTGTTCTAGGTTTTGTTTGGCATTCGGAGAATTCTGTACAGGATAAGAGGGCCATAGTTCTAACCTACCTGACTAATAGTGTGCGGTTTTTGGGAGGTTGGGGTTAGGCTGTGATAGTCGCTGTTTTATGCAGCGTCCATTTAGCTACTGAAAGACAGCCGTCATTTTATCGATATCAAAAGTAAAATGATCCCCAAAATGCCGGGCAAGGAAAACTCTCACGGCATCAGCCAATCAGTCATAATTATAATGGGCAGTGATTTAATGACCGTATTTAGACCAGTTAGATTCGCAGAAAGTGATGTATTAATGCGTTGAAATATCAACTAATACATTACAGATACTGTATACAATGTGTACCAGTTTTGTGATAAATACAAATTATGATAAATGTATATTAACGTAAATAACATTAGTCATTTAAAATTAGCAAACAAGAATATAATAAAGTTAGTGAAACTTGAATAGCTCTGTAATCTTTTCTGCAATTTGTAAGGTCAATACGTACGGCAGAAGTAAAATTTTTTCTGTTACACGTATTAAACTATGTTTATATTTATTATATTTGGTTTCTCTTCTATCATCGACTATCGGAGCTATGAAAATCGAAAAGCATCGTGAAATTATTCTCATGTGAAAAAGCGAATTGCAATGTAGATATATATTTTGATCTTTCACAAGTTTGCATATGTGTGTGTGCAGAGTTCAATGCGTGGTATTTAAGGGACCCTTATAGCCTTTTTGCAACCCTGCACATTATTTCATCATTTACACTAAATCTATTACACAGTTTACTGCATTTGTTTCGACGGGAAATTAAGATTATGTTCCAATTAAGACTTTGACTCCTTCTGTAGCCATATTGTGTCTGCTGTGTATTTATTAATATAGTTTGCAGTAGTATATAATGTTTCTTTCTCAAATTGATCGCTAATGGAATGCCTAAATAACCGGATCCAGAGCACAAGTTCGCAAAATACTACAGACGTTTGTGATGGTTTTATATATGTATGTCTTTGTGCCGATGTTTCCATTTACCCTTTCAAAGTTTACAGTGTTAAACTGCGCACGGGATCAGCCTAGAGAAAACAGTATACATGGGAGTGATATAAAAGACACTAATGTGTGCTTTGCAACTGATTTTTTTTAATAAAATAAAAACTATATACTAATCCAGGATGATTCAAACCAATTTTGCAGACTGTTCATCCCGAGTCTTCTGCAATGAAAATGGTCTTTCCCACTACCAGTAAAGCTCTTGGGATGACGATACCGGTTTGGAAAATCCACGTGACTTCTCTAGTTCCTGTTTCCGCCATTTGCGATTCGACGATTTTTGGAATGGTATGTCTAATCTACACACCATGGTGAGATACAGACAAAATAAGATATCGGCTTTTAAATGCCAGTAAACATTCAAGACTACATTTTTATCAATTTTTTTTAAAAATAAAAAAAAAACTTTGTTCAAAACATAGTCCAGACATGTTGCACGTGAATTTGCTAATCATCATTCGTTATGTTTTGAGACAGTTTTCGGTCTTCATTGACCAAAAATATAAAATCTTTTTTATGTTTCGGGATCACTCCAATGTCAACATGTTTTGCAGCAAGCACTTCAATATTCAGAATGGTTTCAATAATAAGCAAATTTTGTAATTTTTGGCTATTGTTCTTTTTCAACTTGTATTACAAATCGTAATATCTTGAGACCACTATTGTTCGTATAGTTTTATTGATTCGACCGAATTTAGTATGAAGCTTTAAAACTGGTAAGCTCCCAAATGAGTTTGGTGATTGACGATTTTTTAAAACAAATTCTTTAGTATTTCATCAATTTTGAATATAAGTATTATACATTGGCAGTATAAGAACACGACTGGCACTATGGGAAAATTTAACATAACACCCCATTTTGTGCATAGTTTTTCTTTCTAAAAATGGCACTATGTGCACGTGAAGAATATATGAAAATTTTGTGTTTAGCATGAATATGATAGTATGGCACCAAGGGGAAATATAGTGTTAAATATGTAGATAGTTTAAACACAAACATTGCTCTCTAGTCTCAAGCGGAAATGTAATGTTATACGGCATATGTTGAGAAACATATAAAATTGCATACCACCACCCAGACGTAGCAGAAAAACACCCCCTCTTACTGGAAGGGGGAAATAGCAGTTAGGGTAAATAAAAGCAACACCTTGAGCAAACAAAATTACATTTGACACTCACATATATATTTCGTACAACCCCAAAGTGTAGTGGAAGTGAATAAAGGTTAGAAACATTCAAACATGTACATAAACTTACTTATATGCAATCACCACGAAAAAGAGTAGGTGTACTCACACACAGATTAACCTACTATCGTACTTATATGCTCTAAAAAATACACAAACATAATACTTCTCACTTAAAATGATGTCACACATAAAAGGACAGAAGAGTGCAAAGGATGTGTATGGGAGTTTTTACTAAAGAGAAGTTCATAGAACAGAAGTATAACAAACCCTAAAATTGGTCCACGGCTAAAAGATTACATGTACGGAGTAATACAAAACACTTCGTCACTAGTACACTTGGTTACCAGTCACACTGGTATTACGTATATGTAATTTAATTGTGTATTAGTTTTAATATTTTTTTTTTATTTTTATTTCATTGCAAGATATTACAATGATAACTTTATTCACTTGCTTTGGTTTTTTTCAGAAAAACCAGTTTAGTTATACTTTGTATTTTTAGTTGACCTAATTCCTGAACTTGTTTCATAATTTGTAAACACAGAGTTAAAATCATTGGTTATTCATGTCTTTTAGTGGTTGAATTCAGTCGCATATCATACCTTTTGGAGTTCAAAGGTATTTTGTGTTGTGACCAGTTGAGCTGAAATTGTTATTTAAAATATTTTGTTTCCTGGAAATATAAGTGTACTTTATCAAATTCTTGGACAAAAGACATTCATTAGAAACTGTTAGGAATTCTAAAGCCAGAAAATTAGTTTTGATTCATAAAATTCAACAAGGTAATGTTAACAAATCAGTACAATACTGCATTCGTCTGCCGTCTTTGTCCTCCATTTTGTAACTTCATCGCGATTCGAACTTTGATTCATTTAGAACTTTTTTGTGATAGGACTTATTTTATTAATTCTGGGATTATATTTTGGATTATATTCACAACCGTAAGTCTTTTTTGATATGTTTACCTTGTTTTCTAGGAAAATAATTTTTTTGGCTAAATCTTACAAAGCTTGATGGCTTAGCTATTTTCTTTGTTACTTAGAACGAACCTAAACACGTAACAAATGGTCAATCAAGCAGTCAGAATTTCAGCTAGTCACTAGTCACTGTTCAATTCTTTGATCAATGAAGCAATCAGCGCCCACCAAATGGTCAGCAAATCCCGATCACCTGCTACTCGACCAGCAACACATTGTTCACTCTGCTCTACGGCTGCTATGAATCAGATTTACAGATGCTATTGTCAGCTTCTAAGGTCAGCTCTACAGCTGGCAAACCATCGACTCTGATCAGCTGAAAATAAATCTAATACTGTGTACTATGTATGACACTGGCATATACGTAAAACGTATTGACGTTATATCGGTAAGCTATACAAATTACATTATCGGCACAACATTACAAAGGAGTAAATAGGTTCAAAAGTGAATCGACAAAAATCGTACGGTACTTGATGTTTTTCCAAAAATGCAACTTTATATTCCCAATATAAATCTCCTGCTAAGTCACAAACAAGAAGTTGAAATATTTGCATTATACTACGTAAGCCGATGTTGCATGGAAAATATGACAAAATAAACGTGGTAGTACAATTGTTATAACCTACAATATACTAAAGAAATTAATAAATAACTCATTTACCTCTACAGCTGAAGATGTGCAAGTCCTGAAATTACTGTCCACTGACAAGCTGTTCCGTAATGTAAAGATTTAGTCTTATGGTGAGGCATTTATACAAAAAAAATTCGACCCTACATCGTCTGTGCACTTGATATATTTGTCTTTTTCCCATATAAAGCACCTCGCAAGTGCGGCACAGAATCAACCGAACTTACTGTCTCAAAAATATTGTTCAATGTACATAAACCACCCTCGGGTATGGTTGTATACAAAATACGAAAGAAACCCGTGTACATGTATTAAATAAATAGAGGGATTTACATAATTCCGTGACACTAAGATCGATGACTTCAACAGATGACATTGAGAAAATACGTCTGCAGTCAAGATGGCCGACGCTAGATCACATGAGCGGTTCCATGTAGTAAATTTGTCAAGTTCCACATTTTTTAAAAAGTTTTCTAGTTCGTCGTAAATGCTAGCCATCTTTTTATACAAAGTATTGGTATGTTTTGAACATTTAATAGCGTATTCCTCATTTTTATGCTAGTCATTGTAATTTTATTATTGTTGTTAGCATTCATTGGTACTTGTTTAATCATCATCCATGTCTAAAAGTCTTGACTCTGTCTTAATAGGTTATAATGCTTAACGGACAGGACATAATACATAATATTTATATATGTGCTAATGACATAATGCTTAACGGACAGGACATAATACATAATATTTATATATGTGCTAAGGACAGAGTGTAAGCAAGCAAGTGATCCTAGTTAAATTGTATAATAACACTCAGCTTGTGTCACTTGTTGTCGATTATCTGTTAGTCCCAGACAAGCACTGATTGGTCAGATTATAGTCAGATGACTTTTTTTCCAAAGAGTTTAAATCGAAGCGAAATTCGATAATCGGGTTAATGCTGCCAACATTCAAAGCGTCCATAGATACCGATCTCCTCCATATAAAAAGATTATTGTCTTTAAAATTGCAAATTGACTAAAAAAGCACATCACGAAGCTTATAGATAGTAATTAAATCAATGATTTTTATTTCTTTTATTATCAAAATGACCTGAGGACACACACACACACACATACACACACATACATACATACATACATACATATATATATATATATATATATATATATATATATATATATATATATATATATATATATATATATATATATATAAGTTCAGTGCATTCAATGTTATTGATTTAGGCTTAATACAAAAGTAAATATTGTTCCATTACTTTATATAAACAGCTATCTCCCGTCACACTAAGAATTTAAGACTAACTTTCAAAATACTCACTGTGTCATCAATGCTTGCTGAATGATTACGTTATTTTAATGAAGACCAGCATATGGTATCTTTTGTGTAGCTCATTTATTACACGCATTTATGTGAATAATCATGTTTTGGTTGTATATTCATTTTCTTAGGCATTTTATTATTATTGCACACAGTCAAAAAAGTCCTGAGGTGTTGCATTCATTTTAATTTATTATTAAATTTACATAAGTTAGTATACAACCTACCCCTCCCCCATATGTTACAATATTTTTTTATATTTCTGTCTCCTGACATGGTTTCTTCTATCTTTGAGGTTCGTTTTCTCTGATGTTCTGGATATTCGGTGTCCATTTTGACAGACATAACACTAATCTTCGCTTTTATCTCGATTTTCTCAAGAAGACTTGTTGGATATATTTTTGTTGGACATATTTTCAAATGACTCTTTGTAAATTCTACCCTCATAAAACGATATCACCTTTCAAAAGAAAAACCAGAACTAAAGCAACAATGAAGTTGTGTCGCCTCGTACACTTATACAAGGTTTGCTAGAAGAGAAAATAACTGAAACATATCTTCCACCTCTGTATCCCCAAACCGTGAGTGTCGACATATGCGAAGAAAGGTAGTCGTTTTATTCATGCTACTCACAAAATGAATTCCGGAATTTTGTGGACGACTACATAGACTTGCACGGTAAAGAGTTCAAGTCTCAAGATTCTGTGCAGAAAGAATTTACATTTATTATCGACATATTGGAGCATATCTTAGAGAAGTTGAAACGACATCGCCAAACTGAAAATCTGTATCATTTGAGACGTTCGATAACTTACGGCATTTTGAAATTTGATGTTTGGTACATCTAGGGAATTAATTTCTTTCTACATCTCTGACAAAATTCAATACATGCAACAACCTAATTATGAGTTTGACATAACCGATGGAAACACTACTTATCATATGACATATATTTTACCTTCTTCGGGCAGCGGAAAATGAGAAAAGCTTATGAATAATAATAATAATAATAATAATAATAATAATAATAATAATAATAATAATAATAATAATAATAATAATAATAATAATAATAATAGTTTTTGTTTGACGCAAAGCGCTATGTCACTTAATGTAACTAATTTCAAACAGAAGAATGATCAGTTTAGTAGACTATCAACTTGGAGAATATTATAATAATGTTTCTGTGCTGTATGACTTTTGTCTTGATTATGAAGATATACCTACCATTCTATCAACTTGTACAAAGTAGCTTAATTTGGATTTTTTTTGCCTGTGACCAGAATCAACTCATCCCTTTTGCACTAAAATTGAACAATTAATTTTCTTTAATATTAAATTGCTGATAAAAAAAAACAACATTTTGAGAACTTAACATTTAACGAGCCTTATTTAACCAGTGTTATGCCGACGTGACATTAAACCTTATTGTGTAAATATATTCATTCTGATGAATCAGATGTGGCGCGACGGTTGGAGGTGCAGGAAGCAATATTCTTTACCGAAGCTCCTGTGGCAATATTCTTTAGTGGGAATCATAATGTGCCACAAAGAAGTTTTTATTTCAATTGCCATCCTCTCCTCTTCCACCACCACCACCCTCTTAAATAAAGGTTTTGTCAAGAATTGCCCACGTTATGCTAAGGTAAGGTGAAATACTATGAAAATTTCAGCTATGTAAAAGGTTCTGACATTGTCACCATCCCCCACCACCGCACCCATACCTCATATGGCACTCAAGGCCAAGTTTTTCAAGCATTGCGTAATTTTGCAGAATTAGGACAAAGCTACTTGTATTTACTTATTTTGTACATAGCGTATACTGAGCAGGTGTCCGAATCTTCAGATATATCACAAATATACCATCTTGACGATAGATAGGAATAGTTTATATTACACTCGTTAAAGGATTGGCCTGCGATCCAATGAATTCTGACTAGTAAGACACAGCATCCTTTACAAAATTAAAGTTTTCTAATGCAAATTGTACCAATTTGTTAAAAATTAGTTTTGATACAAGAAAATTAACGAATTAATAAAAAAAAACAATTAGACTTTGTTCGTGTTAAATACTAAACTTGCCTGTTGTCCTGTTGATCTTGTTCTCGCAAAATTAGACAAACATTGCTGCCTACGCGTGATTCATTTTGATAATCAATAGATGGAGTCAAATTAGTCATCGGTCAGTTAGAATTTCGTAGTATCAACTGCTGAGAGTTGATGATATGCACAGCTGGTTAATGTAGCAATGTATCAAAATCGGCGTGATCAATAGTCAATAGGTGGTCAACTAGACGCAACATTCTGTATAGTTTCATTTTGATTACATCATAAATCTAGTTTTAACTGTCCCAAGGGTGAGTGTGTGTGTGTGTGTGTGTGTGTGTGTGTGTGTGAGAGAGAGAGAGAGAGAGAGAGAGAGAGAGAGAGAGAGAGAGAGAGAGAGAGAGAGAGAGAGAGTGGTTTGTGAATCTTTCATCTCATTTCGACTCAATAGTTTAAAACTACGTAACAAGCAAGAGTAAAACCAACAAGTTTTGTATACATGTAATTGAAAGTTATTAATTTATTTTTTCTAAGTACAAAGTGAAAAAGTAAAATTTTTTTTGTATTATGGCGAATTCCTAAAATCCTAACAGTTTTATCAATTCTAATAGTTCTGCGTAAACCGAATAATTTCCAACGGTCTTCCGAATTGTGTCACTAGTATAATTATGTTTACAAAATACAGAAGAAATCACTGATATAATCCCAAAATATCTGTAAATAAATTCACAGTAATTCTAATAGAGCTGTTAATCCAAATGTACCAAAATGAATTCAGAGTAATTCTGTACAGCTATTAATCCAAATGTACCAAAATGAATTCAGAGTAATTCTGTACAGCTATTAATCCAAAAAGTCTTTAAATGAATTAATGCTAGATCACTGCAATTCCAACGAACGATCACATTACGTAAACGATTCAGTAATCTCCAAATAACATCTAAGACCCAAAATACTATTAAGAATCTCCAATTCCGCGTAATAATTCACTTATATAGAAAAAGATACGCAGTTGGAAAAAGTTGGAAGACGTAGAATACAGTACTTGAATGAATCATTATTGGTAATTCGAAATGCTTTATCAGTAGACATATCATCTGATTTACACTGGATAATCAGGAAATAGGTCAGGATCCTTTTAAAGAAATCACCTACACCTCCATTTTCAAGAACTCAATTTCGTTTTTGAGTCACGTGATTTTATATGCACTTATAATTTTACTTAACATTAAAACGTATGAATGGATGGGTCTACGCATTTGATACTTGACTCATTTTACAGTACAAACTACGATCATAGGAATTTATCATTTAAAAGTCATTATATTAATGATGTCAATAAAAACTATTTTATGAAAATAATTCACATATTATAGATATACATAACGTATTGCATTTCTTTTAGAGTGAGGCTGCTGGGGGCCCCGAGTGGCCGAGTGGTCTAAAGCGCTTTCCGTTACGGATCACTGCCATCTCACCTCTGTCTGCGTGGGTTCGAGTCCAGGATTCGGCGAATGTGGATATGTGAGAAAGCTTGCCAGTAGCTTCTCGTGGGTCGGTGGTTCTTTCCGGTGATTTCCCGGTTTCTTCCTCCACCATTAATACTGGCCGCCATGAATAGCCTATCGTGTGCTGAAAAATGGCGTTAAGCACAAGAACAACAACAACATAGAGTGAGGCTGCGTATTTAATCAAGGGAATATTTAAGATATTTACAGTGGCGTACTAAGGGTACATGGCATACTGGGTTAATGGTGCAAATAGCGCTTGGGGCCAGTGGTGTGAATAAAACAAACATCCAAAATAATAGGGCCAAGGCCGGTAGATGCTTCTTTGGAGGGGCCCCTCCTACCAGCTAGGCGCTTTGGGGAAACGCTGAGAGTTCTGCTAGCGTTTCCAGGGGTGGAGCACCGGCCGCCAAAGATTTTCGTACAATCGTCTGTTCTCTGGTAGCTTCTCCTGAAATCTGAGTTATTTGAAAGGCGTTTACAAAAATATACTCCAAATACCCCTTCCCATAAATCTAAATATGTCCCCCTCCCTGGTTGTAACGCTGCGCTGCAGGATATTATATACACACATATGGGCAAAATATGTAGGCTCGATATTCCAATCAAGCATGTTTTAAGAATGCTAAAGATTCGCTTATCTTGGCCAAAAAAACCCCAAACCGCATCCTACAGTGTTACACGAAAGTAAATATTGCGATTGAACGATGCTTATATAAATATGACTGAGCAAAAATGTACGAGAGGAAAGGTTTTATTTAACTTTCTGATACGCGACAGTCGATGGTCATTTTTTTTTTTCGTTCACTGTCTTTCAGCTCATCTGCAACGATCTTACAACATATACCCGAAATGGGGAGAGAGAGGAAGGGATGCTACCATTGTTAATTCTGTATTTTTATTTTAACCTGTAGCTGGTGTCCAAACTTAATTTGTTATAATTTACATTGTTGAATTAAAATTCTTTTTTAACGGGGATGGATTGTTATGAAACTAGTATTTTAGTGTGTTTGATATATTCATGATTCTCGGGGTCACATTTTAACAATTTTCCTCTGGAAGCTCTTTCAGTACAAGACCAATAAACTTTCCAATCAAAGTGCAAATTTCTTATTTCCAGCCTACAGTATTTAGCCACATACAGCGCAGCGAGGCTATCAGGCAGATTTATAGTCTGTAACGTACTACTGCTCAATATGACTTAGTGGCTGGAGCGCCGAATTTGCGACTGTAAGGATGAGGGTTCGAATCTTACCATTGGGTCAGTTTAGTCGCCTGCTGCAGTGTTTCCGTGGGCAAAGCATTGAATTCCAATTATATGGGCATTAAGTAATCTACTTGCCTGCTATAAAACACCAAGCGAAATCATAACGATATCGTTTAGATTTTGTACAATTAGATACAACTGTAGCAATAGTGTTCTGAACACTTAAGGGCTGATCATGATGTCATGTTATTTCATTTCCTCATGTTTGATATCATGAGAGTTTATCTGGGTTGAAATTCTTTCTCGTGTAATATGGAGTTTTGCACTTTTCTCATTACTGTTGAGGGATCATATTTTTGTTGGTTCTTTTTATTGTTTTTTCTGCTAATATTTTGGCAGAATATTTTGGATTGGAAACTTTACAGCTTGACTATTTACACATTCATGTCACAGTACTCATTTCCTCCTCATTCAATATTCAACTGACTTGCTCTAATGAAAATAGTGAATTATCCCTACGTTTATACAAATATCGCCATATTTTATTGATTGCCTTCTTGATCGCTTACTCTTTGGTGATAGCTAAAATCTTTAATTATATCTGTCTTTTTATGAAGGGCAATATATCCTGGTGTAATTTACTAAGCGCACTGCTCCATCCCCGATGCCATATAACTAAAAATAATGACGAATCACGAGTGTATAATTGAGTTCCTCAATGCATGGGGAATATATTATTTAATCAGGGACTCATCTTTATTGTATTATTTAGTCTCGATCAAGTAATGTTTTGTACCAAATGTGACCTCTAGCTACGGCCTTTGATCTAAAATATTCAGTCTGTCAGCGACATACTGAAATGCATTCTTGATATCCACACCGCAGAGACCTGTGTTGACCATATTTTAACGTTTAGCTCTTCATTATTGCATATGGGAATCTGCGAAAGGTTATCTGTTTTTTTATTTTCATATAATAGTGAGACTTTGGTATAATATTACACATATCATGTTGAATGCAAGTTCAAATTGTTAAAATGCGTACTTTTATAAAACGGTGAAATAAGAGATATTTGGAAATAATTTTTTTCTAAAATTTGGTTTCTCAAGTTTACACTGAGAGAAGGAAATAATATATCCCGTTATCCCAATGCCCGATAGGCAGAAATCCCTTCACAACCAAGCTACATTATTATAAAGAAATATATAAATAAACTGACACATAAAGAAACATTACTTTTTCGAAATCTTTTTGTTCATTATTCATACTTTTAAGAGCGCTAGCAGCATAAGAAATTTATTGCTTTGTTTTGCAAGTCTATCTCTAAGGTCATAGTAAATATTTTCAAGACATAAAACTGTTCAGTGGTTCCCAACCTTTTTAACAGCGACTCTAAAAGATATTGTTTCTGATCTTTATGACCCCTTTTTCCGGTTTCCGCATTTTGGTAAGTTTTGCAAACCTCAAAAAAATCCTGGCGACCGTCCGAGACCCACCGAAACGTCATTGAGACCCTCAGTAGGTCGCAACCCGGGTTCGGGAACTTTGAGGTTAGTAGGTCATGCAAGGCCAAAATAATTTCGCAATATATTCATTACGGTGGAATAAATACATTTTCTTCAGTATACATAAATGCAAAACATACATGTAAACAGCATATTTTACGAAACATTTGTTTTAGATAAAAACCTTTAAAAAAGGAAAGATCTTTACTAGCTAACCACTTAAAAATGTAATATATGATCTCAGTATTATTGTTGGAATTGACCAATCGCTAAGTTAAACATAGACAAACCTTCTTTGAAAACAACAGCAAATGTTACTTAGCCTGGAATGCTTGCTGTAAAACAGTGGTGTCAAACACGCGGCCTGCCAAGCCATTCCATGTGGATCGCAAATAGCGTCACCAGGTTTCATGAGCGATAACAGAGGTCGTGCGGCCCTTGGGCCATCAAAAATACCCTTATGCGGCCCAATGTATGGTTTGAGACCTGTGCTTTAAAAGACACTAAAGGATTTTCCCTTGTTTTTCAGAGTATTACTTGTAGGATATTAAAATATCCGGACAGGAAAGGTAAAACTAGTTTAGAAAAAGATATGCTAATTTGGCGATACGAGTCTTTTTAAGTGCAAAAACTATTGTGAATGAGCAGTCAGCTAATTGCCACAGGAATCATCGAAAATTAAGAAGCCACTTCTTATCAGTCTGGATGAAAAATACAGAAAAAGCAAATGCAGTGAGACTTGCACACACAGTAACTGAATTCTGTCTTTAGCTTTTAATGTTTAAATTGCTGATGATAAATAAGGAGTTCTTTAAAACACAGCATGCTTTATTCGGATATTAATTGTTTCAGTATAGTTGAAGGTACCTCTGTTTTTATATGAATAATATGCACTTGTTAATGCTTTGATTAAATACATGAGAATGATGATATGTATTTACATGTTGTGTTTCTAATGTCCATCAGTGTATTTTAGCCCATGATTGCACAACCAACGACATGCTGGACGATCGACTGGGATGAATTAGAGAGCAACGAGCAAACATTTCGAGCACTATGTCATGTTCTCCTATTCAAGGTAGCTATATTCATTATATTTTAAAGCAATTACATTTAATCATCACTATACAATGCAGCACACGCCTTTTGATTACTATAGAGGCATACCAAATATAGACACTCCAGGACCAGCTTTTTGATTACTATCCATAAACACGCCTTACAATCAAACACCCTCTTTTATTACATACCCCTGCGCTCTAATAAAAAGAGTAATATTTTTATACGCAGTTTATACTTGCACACTCACAAATGTGTGAGCCAATCACATACAAGTAGCAATGTTACGAGTACTGATAAGCACAATGTTATACACTCATACAAACGTACAGAACAATGACTCATTAGAGAGTGGTAAAGAGTTTTAAGTTGTGGGGCACATATAATAACGGGCAAGGCAAACATAACTTGACAATGATTAAAGATTAACAACGCTGTCAAGTAAAACTGCAGTTCCAATAATTTAGAATAGTGTCATTTGGCCGTCGATGAGCTAAAAAAAAAATAGATAACCATAATGTTCACCAAACCACTTTCCAATGATCTTTATCCTGAGTCGTAGACAATTTTGACCTTCATCTGCGAGTATAGCGAAAATAAAGTTGCATCACGTGAACATTCTTTCACAATAAAAAAGATAAACATTAATTTTAGCAGATCTACATACTAAAAGCAAAGAATAGCCAAAGTTTTTTGTCCCTTGAATAGGTCGGTTTTTACTGATTAACCTAGTCGCGCAAGACGCATCATTAGCTACTGTGAGCATCATGCGTATAATGAAATATTGTGAAATGAATGCAGTAAAACTTTTTTCCAAAGTCTATAGTTGAAATAAAAATAACACAAAATAATATCTATGTATAGCCTGGATCTCGAGTGGTTGAGTGGTCCAAAGCGCTCACCATCACTGCCATCTCACCAGTCTGCGTGAGTTCGAGCCTTGGCTTTCGTGTGTATGTGAGAAAGGCTGCCAGTAGCTACTTATCAACAACACGAACAACAACAACCTATGTATATCCAAGCCTTCTCTTTCAAATACACATTTGCTATAAAGTTTTGGAGTGGTAAGTTACAGCTGAAACACATCCCAAATATAAATGATACTATTGGACATTAAAATATGTATGTATGCTTGTGTGTGTGTATGTGTATGTGTGTGTGTGTGTGTGTGTAAAAGAGAAGGTTTATCACAACCATTGTTCTTTCTTTCTTTCTTTCTTTCTTTCTTTCTTTCTTTCTTTCTTTCTTTCTTTCTTTCTTTCTTTCTTTCTTCTTCTTCTTCTTCTTCTTCTTCTTATTATTCTTATTCTTATTATTATTATTATTATTATTATTATTATTATTATTATTATTATTATTATTATTATTATTATTATTATTATTATTATTAATCAATGCGGGAGAGGTTTTGAGGTAGAGATGGAAATAACATGGTAGGAGAGACAAAAAGAGAGGGACAGAGATACATAGTTGATTATAAAAGACAGAATGGTAAGACGCCATTTTTCTATTTTTTTTTTGTGGCATTTTCGGACAAAGAAAAATTGATATTTGGTAGTCTTTTTGTGACTGAATGGAGACAAGGGAATGTTCTGTGATAGAAATATTCATTGTCTCTTTCTTTTACTCATCAGTTTCAAACATGAGAATAGGAAGAGGGTTACAAAATTCTCTAAACTATATACGGGGAGAATCACTTCAGTGTTTTTGACCCTGAAACAAAAGAAGTCCGCACCACCATCGTCTTCCTAAGGCATAATTAACTTCCAACAAAGGAAGAGGAAAGGGACTATCTATAACATTGGGATGTTTTGTCAAAAATTATTAAATCCAGTCCTCCGATGCAAAAACAAATAATTCAAAAAGCGCTTGAAGAAATCATAGATTACGTCAATGAAGGTTGTTTCAATGCTTTGAAATGGACGGTACCTTTGTCCGAGATACAGAAACAACGATTGGATGTCCATTCGTTATTGATGTCAGATCGACCATTCTAGTCATAACACGATAAATGCATGATGATGAGTCAAGAAGAAAAGTTGAAGTGTATCTCGAAGAGGCACGGACGTAGAAGAAACAGTTGTGAAAATCTTGCCTGACTATTGTCCAATGACTTCTCTGGAGACCAAATGCGACAATACTGTCTTAATAAAGAGTAAAGAGATTTTCCGTGTTTCATGGACTTAATTGTCAGAAATTTTCAAGGAACAACTCGGGTGTGAATTAGTAACTTGTCCTGATCTGTGAACAAAACACAAAAGTAAAATAGAGTTTATATCTACGAACTTTACTACATTCTGATTGGATCTTGTGGTGTGTACTTAAGATGAACTTCCTAATCGGAATAAAAAGGTTGAAGTATATATAATTAACATAGACGATAGTCGTCGACCAGGAACTCATTTGGTAACCATCTAATTTCACAACTATCGCAATATTTAATATTTTGATTCCTGTGGATTACTTCTTATATAAGATGACATCACTGCCTTTTTGAGAAGCAGTACTGTATCGATTCGTTTAAAAATGTGAGATTTCAAGCAATAGATTATATGATGTGTACAATATTGTGTGTAAACGCAGTCTTGTTTTTTATATATAAAAATGCGTCCGGCAAACGATGCATGTTTAAAACAAAAGAGAAAATAAGTCTCTTAAAAAGTTAATACTCAACACAGAAGAATAAAAATATTTAAATTCTTGTCGATCAAAGCCGGAAGGGACACAATTACATTTATTGTACATCACGTACCAATTTGATTATGACTAATAGCAGGTGATGTGATTGCCGTCGTCATGTGAAATGGAAAAAGAATGTCCAAGAATTACGTCATGTTGAAAGATAGCAACAAGCCATTGAGCTGCATAGGGTTTGGAACTAAAGTTTGTGCAACTATATTAGTGGTAAATAAAGTCGACGCGTATTTTACAAACTTTTCAGTTGAACATAATGTTTATCGTAGCTGCATGTTTCGAATACCGAACTTAATTACGTTTCCCAGCTTTACAGTTGCAGTTCATGATATTTTGTTACACATTACTGAAATCTCGTCAAACTTAGGAATAAAAATCAACTGCCTTACTGAGACGAACTCGCCAGGGTTGTCAGGACTGCATTATGCATTCTGTAAAGCTATATTTTTTGTAAGCCTTGGTGCAAGATATTGTCTAATTTTCGTATTTTCTATTCATGACTGTAAATTGCATTGCTTATCAATATTTGGTTTTGGTGTACGTGTATAGGGTCCATTGTAATACACTAAATAACTTAATATTGTGTAGGATATATAAATAGATCCTTACGTGTGTGTTTACAGTTACTAATAGAAAACTTGTTAGTAGATATGTTTGCAAGATTCGGGCTTTATTCCATTTTGGACAGGTCCGTCAAGAGGTATCTTAGAATAATTGAGCTACAATTGGATTGGTTAAGAAATGTGAGTTCTTTCACGATGCTGGAAATTTGGCACGTTGTAGTAGTGTTAATATGCGTGGTTTAGCTTTTCTTTTACCTGCATTTAACCGGCTCAGACTGGGCAGTTGTCTAACTCTTATTTTGTGTGTTCTTGTTGTGACATCAACTCTGTGGACGTATTTTATGCTGTATGTGTTTTGATTATTCAAGGGAAACAGAAAGTGCTCATCGGACTATAATATTATTTCTTGAACCATGGTGAATTATTCTAAAGAGTTCTGAACAACTCCATTTTGACAATGTCACGATTCATGTTTCATTTCCGGTTACGATATTTATACGGAATTTTTCATTCATCTGGGATATAATAGAACTCTTCATGGTTATTTTGGATTCACTTCATAATACGATAAGTTCATCTCACACTTTCGTTTATAACTTTTGACAACTAAATTTATTGTAACCTTTGAAAACTAAATTAATGATAAATTTTTTCTAAACTTGGTAGTTTTGCTTCTTTTTGGTACTTGGTTTATGACCATAGAGTCGTAACAGTATGACACAGTCTCATTAGCGCAAGCAGTTCTGCAGTTTTCCTTGCAGTTTCTGAATTGATTGCTATAAAACTTGATAGATGGTATGGTCCTCATCTATAGAGACATATAATAACAAATTCTTATGCTTCTGTGTTTTACAAACGAACAGCTGGAAGCAGAGTATGACAGACGTTTGTGAATGCAACTAATGCTTCCAGTTTTCGTTGGATTGCTGTGAAACTTTGTGCATATTCTGAACGTCATCAGAAAATAGGAAAGTTGACAAATCATTGTATTCAAACATATTCATAAGAATTGTGCAGTTGTATTTTACTATAGATTCAACTCCTCCATAAGATGAAGGGAGTATGCGGTAAGGCGCGGAAAATTTACACAAGCAAATTTCTCACCATTCCTCAAGTCACTATTACTATTATTATTATTATTATTATTATTATTATTATTATTATTATTATTATTATTATTATTATTATTATTATTATTATTATTATTATTATTATTATTATTAAATACACGTACATAAGTTGTTTTCAGTATGTAGTCTTTGACTTTGTAGGAACAAATACCCACTAAATAGATTACTATACATTCGAAAAGAATCAATTATTGAAATTATTTCGAATTTAAAGGAAACGTGTTACTTATGTCACATTTTTTTAAAAAAAGGAGCTGGCAATGATTGGAGTTCTGGAAGCAAATATGGGAAAGAAAGTACCTGGGATGCGAAATCATCTGGAGGATAAGCCGCGTGGCAGTTTCGTCTTCTTGCCGTCAAAAAATGGAACACTGATGGTGAAGTCATTAGCAGTTCAGGAACTGTTACTCCCTTGTCAGACGTCACCCCGTCTCGAAGGACCGAGCGAGAATAGTCTAACCAGGGTGAATGAATCTCTACAAAAGGTAGATAAAATGTTTGTTTAGATTGAAAACATTTCCAGATGTCCTTTCCAATTCGATTCATTTGCAGTGATGAGTATTGCCCGTTTTGAAGTAATGTAACGAAACGTGCTCACTATTTCCACCCATATAATCTGATCTTTAACTTTGCATCCATTTTTTTAAATCGTATACTTTTAATTATAAATCAAAATGCACTTTTGTACAAAATGTTGAATTTGAGAAGGTTAGAGAAAACTGTCTAAAGTATCTTTTGTGTGTGTGTGTGGGGATGGGTATTTTTAACATATATTTAAATCCTGACACCAGGCTGACCAGTCCTAACACTAATCTGTTAATGCTGAGTGCAAAGCGATGCAACTGTTCATACCATTTTTCGCATCCGAGGCGGTCGTTCCACCATTTAGGCCATCGGAGCGGTCCAGATTGTCTTTGATATAATGTAACTAAGCAACAACAACAAAATGATAATTAGGAGCAACATCCACACTCACCCAGTACCTTTTTGTACACATGTTGGTACTGATAGAACGAAACATTCTAAAGTTGACATTAACGTGTGATTTCTATTTTAGCTAGAGATTTTGGATACCTACAACCCTCTTTTTCAAGCGTCTGGTTTGTACAGCTTCCTGAAGAAGCAACATAAAACGGCGGCATTACCAAAGCCAGTTCCTCAGAAGAGACAAATCAACTCAGTTTCAGTAAGTAATAATAATTAACAGACTAGTCCAGGATCTGAACTGGCAGAATAGGTTTGAGCCCCACCCTCTTTAAAAAAAATCACTTCCTCTTGTAAAAGTAAATCTAAACAGACATAAATGAGTGTAGTTTTGTAAACTATTTCATCTGTTGATTCTCTCTGCAATTTTGTATTTTACGTAGCTTACATTAAGATCGCATTGTTGGTAATACTCTTCAATGAATGAGAAAATACAGATTTTTCATGCGGTTATGCAATTAATATTCTTTTTTATTCATTTTTACAAGGTCTTGATTCTTATTTGAATGGTTTAATGTAACTATTTACACTAATTACAGTGTACAATCTGATAATCTGACATGGTATTATCAAGAGTGAAAACAAAGTGCACACATAAACAACTGAAAATCGTGTAAAATATTTAGACCAAAAACTGAATGCCGCAAACATTTGCTGTAGCAAAAGGATCTTGGGTGAGAGTTGCATTTATATTTGTTAAATACTTTTCATGTTTTTGTCAATAAATATCCATTGATCACCACTGAAAGATGAAATAATCTCTTGGCACAATATGTTCAGCTGAATCAATTTAAAAAGTATGTGATGTAAATGTTGTTAGATATTTCACAGACACTATCAATTTGTGTATGGTTTCTATTTTACAGATAATAAATCCGGAATATCTTGTTGGAAAGCAAAACGTTTCAAACTTTGGGAATGCTTCCAGAGTGAAGAGCATTGAAGGCAAGAAGGAGGGGGCAGCTGAAGCTAGATTTATTCGTGGGTCTAAAGTAAAATTGTATACACCTTTTCCAACATCACTGTAATTAATATATCAAGTTTTTTATGGTCTCCGTTTGCGTTGAAGTTTCCAGTATTTCACATATACAATAATGCAACACATTGTACAAAAGGAACACTTTTCATTTGCTTCTACCTTCATTACTTTGTTTCAACAGTAAATCTATTTTTCTCTCATCGTTTAGCTCAATGATGAAAGTTGGAATGGTTTTCTTGTTCAAAATATCATTTTTTTTCTGCAAAAAAAGCCATATGTGTTAAATGATATTGGGGAAATAATGCGAAAAAAACAAAAGTAGCTTTGATTTAGAATAGATATGGAAACTGCTTTGGTAAAATATTTTGAATGGATGCGTCTCTGAAGATTATTCATTTGAACTGTGGCAAATGAGTGAATGATTTTGCTTCTGTTATACATTTTAATAGATGCATCTATGAAGAATATTCTTTTGAACTCCGGTACACAAAAGAGGGGGTTATGAAAACTTTAGTTTTTAAAGCGGGAATATAGGGGGAATTATTTGAAATATATTTTCGTTGAAAATATGTTGTACAAAAAATTTGTTAAAATACCTTCATATAAATCCCTCTACACCAGCGGAAATACTGCAGTTGGCAATAACCTTAATTTGTGTGAGCAAATCTGGTATTCATAATCTCACTTGCTGTTCTTGTTTATTTTATGCATTAGGAAAATATGTTAATGTTTCTCTATATGCTGTAGAGTTAGTTATGTTTTAAACAAAAAAAATATTTATTAAGTATTTTTAAGCTACGATGAAAATTATCCAACGCGTTTCATCAATATCGTAATCTGCTATCATGATCGGTTTTACCTATCACTGGACAAAAACAAGTCTAGTAATATATTTTTTTACAAGAAGCAGATACCCTGGTACAATGTGTAATTCCATTAAGTGATGTTTGTGACATCATGAAGCGAAAACACACGTGTAATATGTATAGATTATAGCGCCTGTATCGATGAATATTGCAGACGGGACCGAAGTGCCAGGGGGCGAGCTTCCGAGTCCCATGTGCTTCGAGCGACCACAATATCCAACGAAAACCACTAATTTATTTCTTATTTATCAGAATTAACAAACTACTGACCTGTACTTAAATTGCTTTTCCCAATATTAAAATGAAGGAAAATGTTTCTGAAAAATAAATTTTGCATACTTTATTTTTTATGAATGAAGAGCGCATAAATACTATGA